>JAPFFP010054919.1:0-28998 GCA_026153255.1 Solanum medicagineum | reverse complement strand
TTCGGCGGTTCGATCTATGATTTATCATTCATGGACGTTGATAAGATCCATCCATTTAGCAGCACCTTAGGATGGCAGCTTAGAAAGAAAAGACGTGGCGAGTCCTAGAGGGCTCGTTTTGAAGGTGGATTCCAAAATTCCAAGGGTGGCCGATTTCCTCAAGGCCACAAGTTCCATGGCTAAGTGTCTTCCAATGCCTAATAGGTGGTTTTCTAATGACAACCCAAGGTTCCAAGGTGGTGGTGGTGTGGTGCCTAACCCTATATGCCAAAGATGTGGTAGGAGCCATAATGGCCATGTTTGAAGAACTCTAATGCTTGCTATGGTTGTGGAGAAGTGGGTGATAAGGTGATTGATTGTTATCGTGCTCAAAACAAAGGTAGAGATGGTCGTCCACAAGGCCAAGGTACAAATGCGGGTTAAAAAGGGAATGGAGGTCAACAAGAGGGTGCTCCAAGGTAAAATAGATTTTATGATCTTCAAGGGAGACAAGGGGTAGATGAGGTGCCCGATGTCATTACCGGTATGTTAAAGGTTTCTTATTGTGATGTGTTTGCATTGATAGACCCAGGTGCTACTCTTTCTTTTATTACTCCTTTTGCAGCCAAAAAGCTTCATGTTAGTCCTGAATTATTGTGTGAACCTTTATGATTCTTTGCACCACACTTGAAACATGCACTCGAACCGGCCAAACAATCACTCGGATGGTACATTCCATATTTGTGACATGTTGAGTGAACTTGAACACCAACACCCTTAACTTTTACCTGAACAAATGGACAACTTGGAACCTTGTGGCCCATCTTGGCACACCCAAAGCATGCACCCATGTTCCTCCAACATGTGCCACTATGATTTCTCCCACACTTTGGGCACCTAAGACGAGTCTTCCCACCATTGCCACTAGGCTTAGCATACGAAAGCCTACCTTCAAGTTGAGCCATTCTTCTCCCTCCTTAGAGGCCATGGGGCAATCTCTCATCTTATGCCCAACACCGCCACAGTTGAAACAACCTGAAATTCTAGCCTAACACTCACCTTAATGCTTCTTGCCACACTCTTGACAATTGATAAAATGGATCCTTTCCATGTTATACTTGGGAACCGATAGATTAGTAGAAGAGGAGGCACCACCAAATCGAGCCCTCTTAGCCTCACTCTCAATCTTCTTATCCCTTGAAGTCTCGAGAGCACCCACTTGTTGATTGAGTTGAGTTATTACAACCGTGGGCAATAGCCATAGAGCAATACGAACCTCTGCATTTGACACATCCCCGTTGGGAAGTTGGCCCCCATGTAAGAGATGCACACTGCCTTGCCCACTATTCTGAGTAGCTTGAGACATATTTTGTGACATAATGGTTAGGGATCAGTAATAAGCCTTATGGGACTTAGCTCTACTGTACGACATAGATCATGAAGAAGGGAAACATTTCCTAAAACACCTCATAGGCTATTACTCAGAGTCGTGGCGCGCTGCACAACCATGAATAAGACTCTAGTCGACATGGTGTGTTGGATTTTAAGGACCATAACAACCTAGTGCTCTGATACCATGTTTGTCACGACCTAAGCCTAGGTCCTAGATGTGACACAGCGAATGGGGAACCTCAAACAAGCCTCTTAGCATATCAATCACATATCCTTGATGGCAGAGCAAAATAACAATAACAAGAGATATAAATAAGGGAAAAGGGACCAAGGGAAGCCTTTGATAGCCATAAAACATTCAAGAGCCAAGCTCATAGCATAAGTATATCAATTATTCAAACAACACCTGTAACATAGATCAGAGCAGGGGCCAAGATACTTTTCGGGCTCACCCTCATGGTGTTAAGTGTTAAACATAAAGAGATAACAATTAGTAAAAGAAGCATAGCTAGTGTCGTCGGACTTGAGCACTCACCAAAGCATATCTGCCAAAATTAGTCACGTAAAGGATGATTGAGAGGTGCTCCTGTTCCTACATGGTAACACCATGTAGGCATAGAGTATGCGTTAGTATGTTTGGATATACTAAGTATATAGGATGCAATAAAACAAGACATGAGGCAATACAGCCAAAATGCATAGTCATAAGCAATGGATAAGTATAATATCAATATGTCATGCATGATCAATGTTTGGTGTAAAACATGCTTGTAAATCATATAACTTGCAAATATACATAACATGTATGGGAAGAGACCATAATCATAGACCAAGCAACTACTACTTGAAATCTTTGGCATGTCGCCACGTCGGTGAGGTGGTCGAGGTATTTACCCCTCAACATGGTAGTATGGGCATACCACCCTCAACAAGGTGGTCGAGGTATCTACCCCTCAATATGGTAGTATAGGCATGTCACCCCCCAACAAGGTGATCTAGGTACCTACCCCTCAATATAATAGTATGGGCATGCCACCTCCCCCCCCCCAACAAGGTGGTCGAGGTACCTACCCCTCAACGCGGTAGTATGGGCATGTCACCCCCCAACAAGGTGGTCAAGGTATCTACCCCTCAATATGGTAGTACAGGCATGTCACCCCCCAACAAGGCGTGGTCAACTTGCAACACTATAGATATTTTTCATTAATTCAATGCATATATATGATCCCTTAATCAATATAAAGTCACTTGATTTACAAAACATGAAATAAACCATCAATCATTTGAGAATCCTTGTCAAGAAAATTTATCAAACACTTGGTGGAAGTGTAATGCCGGTTTAATGTCATGCAATTCAAGAGTGAAATAACATGAGAAAACTCAGTGTAAATCAATCCACCAATATATAGTTAACCCTCATGTAAAATACCTTAAAATCCATCATCAAGTCTCATAATAGAACATAGTTTCATAGCTCAAAACATGCATCGTCTCAATAGACAAAACCAATTCATAGTATAAGCTTGAAATAAACAAACATGCATATTCAATCAAAATTTCATAAAACCCCAACATAATTTGTAATCAAAATCCATTATAAAAGATACCCATAGAAGATACAACTTGGAAACATGCAATTTTCATAGAAAGAGAGATTGGGCTACATGGGTGAAAGGACCAAATGGATAAAAATCACATACCTTACACTTAGGTTTTCTTGATGTAGATTTGAAGCAGATTGAAGCTTGAATAGAGTTGTTGAGATGCAGAATTAAGCTAGGGACACTTGAATTTGGATGAAGTATTTGGTTAAGCCTTGGAGAGGGATTTGAGAGTGTCTTGAGTGATATAGAGTTAAAAATGGATAAATATATGGGTTTTCATGCATATCTAGGCATGGGACCATGACCCGAAGGCCCTTGGTCCAAAATAAAAAGTCAGGGAAAAACTGTACTAGTCCGTGTCACTGGCGCGATGCAAACCCATTGCAAAGGGCATTCCAACATTAATTCGTTCCCCTGGTCCATCACAGCCAAGGTGCTGATGCCTACTGCAATTTCAATTTTTGAGAAAATTATTTTTCACTGCGGGTCCTCTAAAATTGGGCTTATACCTATTTCCCACTCAATTTTGACCCCGAATCATAAATATGAAGTCGTACTTTCAATATCATGCGTAGATTTTGAGATATATGGAAATTATTATTATGGGCATTTCTGAAGCACATTTTTGGGGATTTCGGGGCTGTTTCACTACCGGAAGGGTTGGAAGGGTTTGTTGCATATTGTGATTCCTCAAGAATTGGTTTGGAGTATGTTTTGATGCAAAGTGGTAAGGTGATTGCATATGCCTCTAGACAACTTAAGGTGCATGAGAAGAATTATCTCACCTATGATTTTGAATTGGCGGCCGTGGTATTTGCTTTAAAAATTTGGTGTCACTACTTGTATGAAGTTCATGGTGATATGTTCATCGACCACAAGAGTCTCCAAAATGTGTTCACCCAAAACGATCTTAACTTGAGATAAAGAAGATGGTTAGATCTACTTAAAGATTATGATATGAGTGTGCATTATCACCCCGACAAAGCTAACATTGTGGTTGATGCTCTAAGTAGGGTGTCTATGGGTAGTCTAGCTCATATTGATGATGGTGGCAAAGAAGTGGCCAGAGAGGTTCAATGGTTGGCAAGATTGAGAGTTAGGTTGGATGAAGTTGATAATGGTGGTGTAGAAATTGTTCATGATTCTAAATCTTCCTTGGTTGAGGAAGTGAAGGCAAAACAAGATCTTGACCTCTCCTTGCTAGAGTTAAAGGCCTTGGTAAGAGATGGTAAAGTGGAGATTTTCTCCCAAGGGGGAGATAGTTCCCTTAGGTACAAAGGTAGACCCTTAGGTACAAAGGTAGATTGTGTGTGACAAATCTGGATGATTTGAAAGAATTGATCTTGAAGGAGGCCCATAACTCATCCTATTCCATTCACCCCAGTTCTAAAAAGATGTATAGAGACTTGAAGGAGATGTGTTGGTGGGGAAGTATGAAGGGAGATATTGCTAAGTTCATATACGGATGTCACAATTGCCAACAAGGGCAAGTCGAACATCAAAGGCCAAGTGGTCTAGCCCAAGGTATAGAGATTCCTACTTAGAAGTGGGAAGACATCAACATGGACTTTGTGGTTGGGTTGCCTAAGACTAGGAAACATTTTGAATTTCTTTAGGTAGTTGTAGATCAGAATGACATAGTCAGCTCACTTCTTACTGGTCAAAACCACTTATGGTGCTGAAGATTATGCCAAGTTGTAGATACATGAGTTGGTTAGATTGCATGGGGTAACCTTGTCTATCATTTTCGGTCATGGTGCGCAATTCACTTCTAACTTTTGAAGGTATTTCCAAATAGTTCTTTGTACCAATGTTAAGCTTAGCACGGCCTTTCACAATCAAATGAATAATCAAGCCAAGAGGACTATCCAAAACCATGAGGATATGCTTAGAGCTTATGTGTTGGAGTTTAAGGGTAGTAGGGATGAACATTTTCCACCCATTGAATTTACTTACAACAATAGCTACCACTCAAGCATTGGTATGGCTCCTTTTAAATATCTTTATGGTAGGCGTTGTAGATCCTCAGTTGAGTGGTTTGAAGTGGGAAATGGCTATGCTAGGTCTAAATTTGATCACAGATGCCTTGGAGAAGATGAGGTTGATAAGGGAGAGATTCAAAATAGCCCAAAGTAGAAAAATTCCTACTCTGATGTGAGGAGAAGAGATCTTGAGTTTAAGGTTGGTGATCTGGTTTACTTGAAAGTCTCACCTATGAAAGATGTGGTTCAAATTAGGAAGTAGTTGATCGGATGACAAAAATCTACACACTTCTCGGCGGTCAAGACGAATGACACCGCAGAAGATTATGCCCGACTATACAAAAGGGCAATTGTTAGAGTACATGGAGTCCCTTTGTCTACCATCTCAGATAAAGGATCTCAATTCACTGGCCAGTTTAAGAGGTCCTTTTAGAAGGGTTTGGGTATGGGGGTTTGTCTTAGCACTGCCTTTCACACACAGATAGATGGCCAAGTGGAGCATACTATTCCAACGTTGAGGGATATGTTGATGGCATGAGATATTGATTTTAAAGGTAATTGGGATGACCACTTGCTTCTAGTAGAGTTTGCTTACAACAGCACCTTCCATTCGAGTATTTAGATGGCCCCATATGAGGCACTCTATGGGAGGAGGTATAGGTCACCGATTGGATGGTTTGAGGTAGGAGAAGCACAGTTGATCGGACCAGACTTCTTTCACCAAGCCATGGAGAAAGTGAAGGTCATTCGAGAAAGGTTGAGAATTGCACAGAGTTAACAAAAAATCCTACACAAATGTCTAAAGAAGATATTTTGAGTTTGAGGTTAATGATTGGGTATATTTGAAAGTGTAACCCATGAAGGGAGTGATAAGATTCGAGAAGAAAGGAAAACTGAGTCTGAGATACATTGGCCCTTACCAAATCATAAAATAAAGTGGGAAAAGTGGCATATGAGTTAGAATTACCATCAAAATTAGTGGTTTTCTACCCAGTATTCCACATTTCTACGCTTAAGAAATGTTTGGGAGATCCACGGTTGGTAGTGTCGGTCAAGAGTATTGGAGTAAAATATAGCCTGAGTTATAAGGAGATTCCCATCCAAATACTTGATCATCAGGTTCGAAAGTTGAGAAACAAAGAGATTGTATCTGTTGGAGAACCAATTCGTAGAAGAAGCTACTTTGAAGATGAAGGAGGATATGAAGACCAAATAACCCCACTTGTTCCAGTTTGTTGATGATGAAAGAATTCACGGTAATAATATTTTCTCTAAATTCATGAATTTCCATTCCTTGAATTTTACTTTCATTCTTAATATGATAGATGATAGAGTTCTAGAGAGGATTTATGTGTTCTGTAGGCTGTTTAATTATCATATATGTTGCATTCTTTGATTAATTGATATCATGAATGATTTGAGCGATGATTGATTATCAGACTCCATAAGGAAATTTGTGTCTGAACCTGCATTCTCTTCATTCGAGGACGAATGATCCCAAGGTAGAGTTAATGTAATAACCCCGAAATTTTGTCCCCTTAAGTTAGAATAGTGTAAGGAGGATATTTTGAAAGGGAAAATATGTAAATTAATTATTTTGTAAAGTTCAGATCAGAATTTGAAGATGTCACAGAAACAAAGGTTGTTCGGAATGATAAAGAAACCGAAACTACAAAATTTCACTTTTGGACTAGAGGACGACAATCCTTTAGTGAAGCACGGTCATCTTTCAGTGAAGGACGGTCGTCCACCGACTTTTTGGCCTATTTAGATCCAAAAAGTACTGGTCATTTTCACCATTGAACATTAGAGTTCTCCCTCTTTTATTTCATTTTCTTCTAAGTTTTATACATTAAGTATTAAAAATCAGTTTTGGGTCGAGTTAGAAGTGTCCGAGTAACTTACGGGTCAAGTTGGAATTTATTGGTTGTACTACTCTTGCAAGTTGCTCCTATTTTTATATCTTTTATGCCATGATATTTTTAATGTATAAGATTACTTTTAAGCACTTTATTATGTAATGATTATATATTTTTGAGTTATAGAATACGTAAGATTGAATGAAAACGCTACTCAAACGTCTCTTTATTTACTTGGGTTAAGATTTGGAAATGAGTTGATGATTGATAAGTTGCATTTTAGATTGAGAATTCTTGTAGTTATTTTCTTGATATATGAAGGGTTTACTACTTGCATAATCTTTATATGACATGAAATAAGAGTAGTATACGAAATGGACATAAACAAGATTTTATGATATTCTACACATAAATTGAGTTGAGTTTGAATATAAGGTTACTCTAATGAATGCAAAAACATGAGTACTGTTAAGCATGAAAGAATATTGAACCTAAGAACTTATATTATCATGAAAAACTCATTTACATGGCATAATGAGTTAAACTGAGTGAGTCTAAATGACCATTTGAGTTGAGTCGAGTTTGACGTTTTGCATTGAATGACCGTTGAGTCTGCGTTGAGTTGATTACTTGCATTAATTGATAGACAAACCGAGTTAAGATGAGTATTGAGTTTTGAGTTTATTAAATATTGAGGATTAATTGATTGAGATGAGATAACCCTATGAGGTTGAGTTTTCAGTTGATGATTGAGCATTTAGGATTGAGCTAAATAATGAGTTGAGCATGTTTTAATCTTGGGAGGAGTATTGAGCACCGAGTTGGGTGATTGAGGAGAGTTGCAGAACTACGTTGCCAGCATAGGATAGTCATTTCAGCATTATACTGGCAAGTCTTGTCTCACAAGTGGACACTTATTATAGATCCATGAGGTAGAGTTGACGCGTCCTTTTTCCATGGCAAGTTAAGGACGGGTGAGGCAACGATGCCATAATCGTTGTCCATCATCTAATTATATGTGGTGAGAGGTATTTTGGTTAAGAGAAACTCCCAAGTAACATCGATTGAGCATGAAGTTTTGACGTGAGTTTACTTTACGCTATATATATATGCATATATATATGTTGAAGTGCATGAAATATTTTTAACTTGCATACACTAAGCTGAGCATGAGTCAATGAGATGAGGTAAGTAATTTAAACCTTTACTTTTAAGCCATTGACTTACTAGTATATTCCATGTACTGACGTCTATTTGGGCTTGCATCATTTCATGATGCAGATACAAGTGATAAAGGACTTCAGCTCGCGCATCGCTGAGATCCAGATCAATACACTTCAGAGTTGGCGAGCTCTCCTTACATTTCAGAGAAGCCTATTTTATCTTCTTAATTTTATTAAGTACTTTATTGATTTGAGATTTCTATGGCCTATCATAGCACCGTCTGAATTATTTAGTAGAGGCTTCACAGATATTGATTGAGTGATTTTCTAGGAGTATTGTATAATATTAAACTTATTACTTTGAGAATATGAGTGAGTTTTCATTGATGATATTGTATTCATTTGAGTTATTTTCTTCCGCTATTGAGTCTGATGTGATGATGAGGCCAAGTCGTTGGCTCAGGGGCTAGTAATAGTCTCTGAGAGCCAGCCACGCCAAGGGTACCCTTTTGGGGCATGAAAGAATGTTCCTAAGGGGGAGATATTGAAATGCCCCAAAAATGTGCTAAGGAAATGCCTATAATTATAATTTCCATATATCTCAAAATTCGAGTGTGATATTGAAAATCTGACTTCATATACTCGATCAGGGGGCATAATTGAGTGGGAATTGGGTATAACCCTGATTCTAGAGGACCTATAACAAAACAAATTCACAAACTTTTCTTATCCAGTGTTTGTTCGCGCCCTGCACGCGCCAGGGGCGCGTAGCAGTATAAACTGGGCCTGCGCGATGGTCTATGTCGCGAAATTGACGCGGACCAGTGTTAGATTTTCCTCACCTTTTCATTTCAGCCCAAGGGCATTAGGTTCATAGCCCCATGCCCACTTATGCGTGAAAACACCTATACTTAGCCATTTTTCAACTCTATATCACTCAAGACCCTCGCAAAACCCTCTCCATGACTTAGATAAATATCTCAATCAAATTTCAAAGATTTCAAGCCTGACTTTGGAACTCAAGGATTCTCTTCAATCTTCAGGTTCTCTTCAATCTCAACTCAAGAAAACCTAAGATCAAAGTTTGTGGGTTTCATCCATTGGGTCCTTTAATCCTGGAGCTCAATCTTCCTTTTTATGAAAATTGCTTGTTTTCAAGTTGTATCATCTATGACTATCTCTTATAATGGATTTTGATTATTAATAATGTTGAGGTTTTATGAAATCTTCATTGAATATGCATGTTTATCTATTTCAAGCTTATACTATGAATTGGATTTGTGTATTGAGATTATGAATATTTTGAGCTATGAAACTATGATCAATTATGAGATTTGATGATGGATTTCAAGGTATCTTACATGAGGGTTTTACCATATGTTGGTGGGTTGATTTACATTAAGTTTTCTAATATTATTTCACTCTTGAATTGTAGAATTTTAAGCTAGCATTATACATCCACCAAGTTTTGATAAAATGTCTTTAGAAGGATTCTCAAGTTATTGATGAACTACTACATGGTTTATAAGTAATGTGACTTTATGATGATTAAGGGTTTGTATGTATGTATCGAATTCATGAAAAGTATCTACAATGTTGCAAGTAAACCACACCTTGTTGGGGGGTGACAAGCCCAATCACCTTGTTGAGGGGGTGACATATCCCGACCACCTAGTTGGTGCGGGGGTAACATGCCCATAACAGCATGTTGAGGGGTGTATACCTCAACCACCTTGTTGGGGGGTGACATACCTATACTACCTTATTGACGGGTAGGCAGCACGACCACCTTGTTGGGCCGTGACATGCCCATATTACCATGTTGAGGGATAGATACCTCGACCACCATGTTAGGGGGTGAAATGCCCATACCACCATGTTGAGTGGTGGATAACTCAATCATCTTCCAAAGGGATGACATGTCTTGGATTCCAAGTAGTAGTTGCTTGGTCTATGATTATGGTTTCTTCCCACACATGTATTATATTTTATACAAGTTATATGATTTATTAGGAAGTTTTACTCCAAGCAATGATCATGCATGTCATATTAATATTATACTTATTCATTGCTTATGAATGCCACTTTGAATATGTTGGCTATGTCTTGTTGTATTGCATCCTATTTACTTAGTACATTCAAACGTACTAATGCATACTCTATGCCTACATGATGTTACCATGCAGGGACCGGAGCACTCTCTATCATTCTCCACGTGGCTAGTTTTGGCATTTTGGAAGATAAGATTTAGTGAGTCATCAAGTCCGAGGACACTAGCTATGCTACTCTTACTATTTGATATCACTTTATGTTGAACACTCGATACTATGAAAGTGAGCCCGAAAAGTGTCTTGGCTCCCGCTCCAATCTATGTTATAGGTGTTGTTGGAATAATTAATGTACTTATTCTATGAGCTTGACTCCTGAGTATTTTATGATTATCAAAGACTTCCCTTAGTCCCTTTTCCCTTAATTATATCTCTTGTGTTGTTATTTTTGCTTCCGCGACCAAGGATGTGAAATTAATATGCTAAGAGGCTTATTTAGGGTTCCCTTGTGTTCCCATTCGTCATGTCATGTCTAGTCCCTAAGATTTCTTCATGAAAACTACTATTACGAGGGTCAATTCGGAGGAGAAAGCGGAGTTAGCGGCCTACCAACTCAAAGGAATGGCCCAAATTTGGTTCACCCAATGGAAATTGGAGAGCAGAGATGGTGATGTTATTCCTTGGGAGGAGTTCAAAGTCGCACTCCTCACCAGGTTCTTTCCTATCGAGCTAAGGGAAGCTAAAATGATGGAGCTTATAAAGCATAAGCAAGGCTCCATGAGTATGAGGGAGTATGCCCTCAAGTTCAACCAACTCTCCAAGTATGCTCTACAATTCATTGCCGAGCCAAGATCTAGGATGAACAAATTTGTGTCGGGAGTGTCCGACTTGGTCAATAAGGAGTGTTGAACTGCCATGTAAGTGGTGATATGGATTTTTCCCCTCTCATGACATACACCAAGCAACAAGAGGGAGAAAAGCTTAGAAAAAGAAGAAGCGTTGAGTCCAAGAGGGCCCATTTTGAAGGTGGGTTCCAAGATTCCAACGGTGGGCGATTTCCTCCAACCCACAAGTTCTAAGGCCAAGGGCCTTCCAATGCTCCTAATAGGAGATTTTCTAATAACTATCCAAGATTCAAAGGTGGTGGTGGTAGGGTGCCTAACCCTATGTGCCAAAGATGTGGTAGAAACCATAATGGCCCATGTTTGAAAAGCTTTAGTACTTGCTATGGTTGTAGTGAAGTAGGTAATAAGGTGATTAATTGTCCTTGTGCACAAAATAGAGGTAGAGATGGTCGTCCACAAGGCCAAGGTGCAAATGCGGATCAAAGGGAAGGGGAGACCAACAAGGGAGTACTCCAAGGCAAAATAGATTCTATGCACTTCAAAGGAGACAAAGGGTGGATGAGGTGTCCGATGTCGTCCTCGGTATATTAAAGTTTTTTATTTTGATGTGTATACATTGATAGACACGGGTGCCACTCTTTCTTTTATTACTCCTTTTGTTGTCAAAAAGCTTGGTGTTAGTCCCGAATTGTCGTGTGAACCTTATGAAGTCTCTACCCCTGTTGGTGAGTCCATTGTTGATAAAAGAGCTTATAGAAATTGTCCCGTGCTAATATTGCATAAAATCTTGCCTTGTGGTTTTGTTGAGTTAGATATGGTGGATTTTGTTGTCATTCTTGAGATGGATTGGTTGCATGCATATTATGCTTCTATTGATTGTATAACCCGTAGGGTTAAATTCTAATTCCTAGTCAACCCGTTCTTGAGCTGGAAAGTCGTGATGTGGTGGTCAAGGGTACATTCATTTGTTTCCTTAAAGCCCAAAAGTTGATTTCTAAGGGTTCTCTATCATCTTGTGAGGGTTAGGGATGTAGAGTCCAAGGTCCTTCCTATTGAGTCGGTTCCAGTGGTTAATGAGTTATTTGATTTCTTTTACGATGAGCTTCTTGGTGTTACTCCTGAAAGGAGAATGGACTTTGGTACAGACCCCCTTCCTGATACTCAACCCATTTCTATTACCCCTTATTGTATGGCCTCAGCAGAGTTGAAGGAGTTGAAGGAGCAATTGAGGGATTTGTTGGAAAAGGATTTCATAGGGCCTAGTAAGTCATATTGGGATGCAATGGCGTTATTTGTGAAGAAAAAGTATGTTTATCTTAGGAGGTACATTGATTACTGATAACTTAATAGAGTTACCAGAAAGAACAAGTAGCCTCTACAAAGGATTGGTGACCTTTTTTATCAATTTCAAGGAGCTAGTCACTTTTCTAAGGTTGATCTTCTGTCCGGGTATCACCAAGTGAAAGTGAGGGAGTGTGACATTCCCAAAACAGCTTTCCGGACTAGGTATGGGCACTTTGAGTTTGTAGTTATGTCCTTTGGGTTGACTTGTGGACCGGCTTTATTTATGGATCTCATGAATAGGGTCTTTAAACCCTACCTTGACTTGTTAGTGATGGTTTTTATTGATGATATCTTGATTTATTCCCATAGTGAGGAGGAGCAAATGAATCAGGGTGGTGTTGTAAATCTTGAGGGAGGAGAGGTTGTACATTAAATATGAAAAATATGAGTCTTGGTTGAAAGCGGTTGCTCTTCTAGGGCATGTGGTATAGGGTATGGCATTAAGGTGGATCCTAAGAAGACGGAGGTGATTAGAAATGGGTCTAGACCTTTGACTCCATCGGACATTAGATATTTCTTGTGTGTGGCGGGTTATTATTGGAGGTTTGTGAATGGATTCTCTTTTATTGCTTTTCCTATGAATAAGTTGACACAAAAGAAGGAAATATCCATGTGGACTGATGAATGTGAGAAGTGTTTCCACACTTTCAAAAATAAGTTTGTCTCCGCTCTTGTCTCTACCGGAAGGGTTAGAAGGATTTGTGGAATTATGATGCCTCAAGAATTGGTTTGGAGTGTGGTTGATGCAAAATGGTAAGGTGATAGCATATGCCTCTAGACAACATACAGTTCATGAGAAGAATAATCCCACCCATGATCTTGAATTGACGTCATAGTATTTGCTTTGAAAATTTGGCGTCACTACTTGTATGGGGTTCATGTTGATATGTTCACCGACCACAAGAGTCTCCAATATGTTGTCACGATCCAAGACAAGGGCTAAGACGTGACACGGCACAAGGGAAACCCGAAGGGACCCCTAGCAAGCCTCTTAGCACATCATTACACGTCCTTGGTCGCGGAAGTAATAAAGTAGCAAAAAAAGAGTAGAAATAGGGATATCCGGGGCTAAGGAACATGATTCTTATCATAGCAATAAGAGTTAAGGGAGAGTCAAAGCTTATAATGTTACACATGAAATGTCCAATAATACCTTTACTACATAGATAAGACCAGGGGCCAAGACAAGCAACCAGGCTCACCCTCATAGTCAACACTTACATAAACGAAAGGTAGTCTTAGAACATAGCATGAGACAATAAGCAATGTCCCCGAAATTGATGACTTACCAACAATCTTGAGTGAAATCGTACTAGCCACGTGGATGGAGATGCTCAAGCTGGGCTCCGGTTCCTATATGGTGACATCATGTAGGCATATAGTATGTGTTAGTACATTTGAACGTACTATGTAGGATGCATGCAACAAGTGATAAGATCCATAATCAAAATGCATAACATACGCAATGAATAAGCATATAGCAATATGGCATGTATGAATGATGCTTGAAGTAAACCATGCTTATATAAAACATAATCCATGTGTAAGGAAAGACAACTTTAGTGAATATCCAAGGCTTGCCACCTCCTTAGAGAGGCGCAGGAGGTACAAACCCCTTCATGTGGTTGATGAGGTAGAAACCCCCCAACGCGGTTGATGAGGTACAAACCCCCCAACAAGGTTATGAAGGTACAAACCCCACGACATGGTTGCACTGGCCTACAACCTCCTGAGCAAGGTGATCGAGGTACAAACCATTCAAAAGATTACTCAAGCCTACCACCTCCCCAGGAAGGCTTGGTCATTTCCCCACACCATATAGATAATATCCTATACATACATTCCTTTCATCATCATATAGTCATTCAACTCATAAGATATGTATTAGACATTTAATTCCTTAAGAACTGAATCGACTTCTAGATCATAATTTCTCTAGTAAATAAATAAAGAAAATAGATAGATAGGAGATAGAAAAATAGAAGAGAAACGAACTAATTATAGAAATATCTCTCTATCTCTAAGGTTCACTAATTATTTGGTGGTGTCCGAAAAGAGGAGGACTCAATGATTATTTATTCGCCGGAACTAGAAGTGAAAATTTTGGTAGATAGGGATCCCGTAAAAACTTCTTTCGGGAAATGGGCCAGACCGGGTCATTTCTCAAGAACAATAGCTAAAGGGCCCGATACTACCACTTGGATCTGAAACCTTTAATCATAACCCTGACATTTTATTAAACACTTGGCAGGTGTAAAGTGCTAGTGTAAAACCACGCATTTCAAGAGTGGAATCATGCTAGAAAATTCAATGTAAAACCATCAATAGATACTTGGTAACACCCTCAAGCAATATACATCAAAACCCTCCATCAAATCTCACAACAAACCTTAAATTCATAGCTCAAAACATGCTAAAACAACCATAATTTCATGAAACCCCAACATAGTGTGTAGTGAAATTCATAATAGATAAGACCAATGAGTAAATCAACTTTAAATCATGCAATTTTTGGTAAAAGTGAGTTTGGGTATGATGGGCTAAAGGAGCCCATGAAAGAAACCTACATACCTTAGCTTTTAGAGAATCCTTGAAGAAGATTGGAGATGGAGACTTGAAGCTTGGGTAAGAACCTTAAGATCTGGATGAGTTTTGGGACTTGATTTTGGAGAGAAATATGAGTCTAAGTGTTTGAGTGAGTATTGGGGAATGTCTTGAATGATATGAGGGTGATATATGGCTAAGTATAGGTAGTTTCATGCATGGGAGGACTTAGGCCCAAGACTTAAAAGCCTTGGAAAGAGATAAAAATCCCTAGCAGCAATATACACTGGTCCGCGGCGCGCACTTATCGTTGAAGCAAGATTTACACAAGTCCACGACGATTGCATGTCGCAGCACCATTGCGGATTAATTCCGGAAATTGAAATTTTGGGAAAATGAAATTGCTATTTGTTTGCTCTAAAATTGGGGTAATACTCATTTCCCACTCAATTTGACCCCCCGATCAAGAACATATGGTCGGATTTTTGATATCACGCATGGATTTTGAAATATGTGGAAATTACGGTTTTGGGTGTTTCCGAGGCACATTTTCGGATACTTTTTTGGGTCATTTCAATATCTCCCCCTTGAAAAATTTGTCCCCGAATATCAAAGAAATGTATATGAGATACATAAACATAACAATTTCAACCCACATAAGGATGCAACAATGCACTTAAACATCATTTTCCCAAATCTCATCATAAGTGTATAATCATCATGAACTTGTCCATTTAAACATGAATGCATGCAAAATGTCATAGGATGAACTTAGAATTGAAATCACATAGGGGAATGAGATTAATACCTTAGGCTTGAGTAGAGTGGAAAAGATAAGGATATCACTTTTGCATGCCCGTCTCGGCCTCCCGTGTAGCACTTTCAACTTGTTGATTTCTCCAAAGGACCTTAACGGAAGTCACATCCTTGTTCCTTAAGCTCCTCACTTGTCTATCCAAATCTGAATCGAAACCTATTATTAGTAAAATTGCCTTCAACAACAACCACAACATCAAGGGGCATAATAACATTAGGGTCTTCCACATATTTCCTCTACATGGATATATGAAAGACCGGATGAACCAAATCCATCTCACTAGGCAATTCCAACTCATAAGCTACTTTGCCAATCCTTCTCACCACCTTATAAGGATCCCCATATCTAGGACTCAACTAGCCCTTCTTACCAAAATGAACCACACCCTTCATGGTTGACACATTCAAATAAATCTAATCACCCATTTGAATTCAAGATCCCTTCTCCTCATATCGGCATAGGACGTTTGGCGACTTTGGACTGTATTCAACCTTTCCCTAATCATCCTGACCTTCTCAAGAGCCTCCATAACCAGATCTGGTCCCAACATAGCCAATTCTCAAACTTCAAACTAACCAACCGGTGATCTACAACATCTACCATAAAGATCCTCAAAAGGAGTCATACCGATGCTAGAATGATAGCTGTTGTTGTAGGAAAACTCAATCAATGGAAGATGATCATCCTAACTACCCCTAAGTTCCAATACATAAGCCCTAAGCATGTCCTCAAGTGTTTGGATAGTCCTTTGGGCTTGGCCATGCATTTGAGGGTGGAAGGTCGTACTAAGTTTAACTCTTGTACCAAGACCCTTTTGAAAGGACCTCCAAAAGTATGAAGTAAATTGAGCACCACGATCCGATATGATGGACAAAGGAACCCCATACAACCTCACCAAATCATGAATGTACAACCCATCATAATCTTCAGACCCATATGTGGTCCTAACTGGTAGAAAGTGAGCCAATTTCATCATCCGATTAACCATAACCCAAATGGAATCAAAACACTTTCTAGTCTTAGGCAACCCAACCACAAAATCCATATTAATCTCTTCCCACTTCCATGTAGGAAATGCTATGTCTTGGGTTAGGACACCTGGCCTTTGATGGGCTTTGACTTGTGGGCAACTATGACAACCGGACACAAGTTTGGCAATGTCTTTCTTCATGCCTCCCCACTAATACACCTCTCTCAAATCTCTATACATCTTAGTTGAACCAAGGTGAATAGAATAGGAAGAACCATAAGTCTCATCTGGAATCCCCTCTCTCAAGCCATCAATACAAGGCACACACAACCTACCTTGGTATCTAAGGGTACTATCTCCCCTTGGGAGAAAACCTCCACCTTCCCATCACTTACCAAGGCCTTAAATTCTAATAAGGAGGGATCAAGGTCTTGCTGAGCCTTCACCTCCTCAACCAATGAAGATTTAGAACAATCAACAACAACAACAACAACACCATTATCAATCCCTTCCAACCTAACTCCCAACCTAGCCAACCGATGAACCTCTCTATCCACCTCTTTATCACAACTATCAACATGAGCTAGGCTACCCATAGACACCCTACTCAAATCATCTGCCACAACATTAGCCTTACCCTGATGATAATGCACACTTATATCATAGTCCTTAAGGAATTCTAACCATCTCCTTTGCCTCAAGTTAAGATATTTTGTTTGAATACATATTGGAGGCTCTTATGGTCTCAGTGAACACATCCACTACAAATAATGATGCCAAACCTTTAATGCAAAAACCACGGCGGCTAGTTCAAGATCATGCGTAGGATAATTCTTTTCATGCACTTTGAGTTGCCGAGAAGTATAGGCTATCACCTTTCCATTTTGCATTAGAACACAACCCAAACCAACTCTAGAAGCATCATAATGAACAACAAATCCCTCTAGCCCTTCCGGTAGTGACAAAATAGGAGCCGACACAAGCTTATCTTTCAATGTTTGAAAGCTCCTGTCACACTCATTGGTCCATACAAACTTAGCCTTCTTTTGGGTCAACTTAGTCATGGGAGAAGCAATGGAATAGAACCCATTCACGAACCTCCGATAGTAACCCGCTAAGCCCAAGACACTCCTAATATCCGATGGGGTCAATGGTCTTGGCCAATTTCTAATCACAACCGTCATTTTAGGATCCATATTAACACCATCCCTCGACACCACATGACCTAGGAAGGCAATTTCTTTCAACCAAAACTCATACTTCTCATATTTAGCATACAACTTCTCTTCCCTCAATCTTTGCAACACTACCCTCAAATGAGCCACATGCTCCTCCTTACTATGAGAATAGATCAAAATGTCATCAATGAAGACCACAAAAAATCAATCAAGGTAGGGTTTGAAGGCCCTATTCATAAGATCCATGACGATAGATAGTGCATTGGCCAACCCAAAAGACATCACAACAAACTCATAATGCCCATACCTAGTCCGGAAGGCCATCTTGGGGATATCACACTCCCTTACCTTCACTTGATGATACCTAGACTGAAGTTCAATCTTAGAGAAATGGCTAGCCCCTTGCAATTGGTAAAACAAATCATCAATTCTCAGAAGAGGATACCTATTATTGATGGTGACCCTATTAAGTTGTCGGTAGTCAATACACATTCTAAGGGACCTATCCTTCTTTTTCACAAACAACACCAGTGCACCACAAGGTGATTGGCTAGGCCTAACAAAATCCTTCTCCAACAAGTCCCTCGATTGTTCCTTCAACTCCTTCAACTCCGCCGGGGCCATACGGTTAGGGGGAATAGAAATAGGTTGAGTATCGGGAAGGAAGTCTATACCAAAATCTATTTCCCTTTTTGGAGGAACACTGGGAAGGTCATTTGGAAAGACATCAAGGAACTTATTTACAACCAGAACCGACTCTATAGGAAGGACCTTGGACTCCACATCCCTAACCCTCACAAGATGATAGAGGCACCCCTTAGAGATCAACTTACGGGCTTTAATGCAAGAGATGAACCTATCCTTGACCACCACATCATGACTCTCCCACTCAAGAACGGGTTCATTTAGGAATTGGAACTTGACCCTACGGGTTCTACAATCAATAGAGGTATAGTATGCACGCAATCAATCCATCCCAAGAATGACGTCAAAATCAACCATATCCAACTTAACAAGATCACAAGGCAATATTTTTTGGAAGATGAAAATGGGACAATTTCTATAGACCTTCCTAGAAACAATAGATGCACCAATAGCAGTAGATACCTCACATCATCATACAATAAATCGGCTCAACATGGAACTTTTTGGCAACAACGGGGGTAACAAAAGAAAGAGTGGCACCCGGATCAATCAATGCATACACATCAATATCAAAGACTTCTAACATACCGGTGATGACATGGGGAACCTCCTCAACCCCTTGCCTCCCATGTAAAGCATAAAATCGATTGTGCCTTAGGGCACCACCTTGTTGACCACCTCTCCCCCAAAGGGACCGCATTAGAACTTTTTGGATGAACCTCCTTACCCTTGTTGCGATTTCAACGGCAATCCATCACCTTATGCCCAACTTTCCCACAACCATAGCAAGCATTAGTATCCCTCGAGAATGGGCCACTATGGCCCCTACCACATTTTGAACATCCACCATTAAGAACCACACCTCCAACACCTTGGGCTCTTGGAAAGTCATTGGCAACCCTCTTATGAGAAGACCCTTGGCCTTTATAGAATCGGCCAACCTTTCGACTTTGGAACTTTCCCTCAAAATGTCCCTCTTTGCCTCATGACCGCTTCTCTTTTTCAATTTCTCCTCCTCCACTTGTTCAGCATAGGTCATCAAACGGGATAAGTCCATGTCACTAATCAAGATAGCAGACCAGCACTTCTCACTCACCAAGTAGGAAAAACCCATCACAAATTTATTCATTCTAGAGCTTAAGTCGGCCACCAAGCGCGGAGCATATTCTGAAAGTTGGTTAAACTTGAGGGCATAGTTCCTCACACTCATAGATCCTTGTTTTAAGTTCATAAACTCCACCAATTTAGCTTTACTAAGTTCAAGAAGGAAGAACCGATTAAGAATAGCTGCCTTAAACTCCTCCCATAAAACCACATTATTGTTCCCCTTCTCCTTCTTCCATTGGCTATACCAAATTTGTGCGATCCCCTTAAGTTAGCAAGCCACCAACTCCGCCTTATCTTCCGACCTAACACTATGATAGCCAAAATCTTGTAAACCTTATCAATGAATTCTTGAGGGTCCGCATTCACCTTTGACCCATAGAATTTCGGGGGATTCATCCTCATGAAATCACTAACCAGAGATGTCGGTGTAGGAGCATGAGGGACTTGAGCCCCTTGGTTGGCTTAGTCAGCCACAACTTGTGCAAGCAAAGTGAGGGCATCCCGAAGCCCACCATGAGTCGATTGTTCCTCGGGTGTGTGGCCTCTTCTTCCTCTTGTGTTAGGCATGATCTAGCATAGTAAAGGACAATCGTTAGGGGAAAAATCTTGGCTCAACTCCTATAGCATGACATAGAGTAAGAAGAAGGAAAACATTTCCTAAATGCCTCACCGCCTCTAGCTCATAGTTGTGGTGTACAATACAACTATGAACAAGACTCTAATCAACGCGGTGTGTTGGATGCCGAGGACCTAACAACCTAGTGCTATAATACAAAGTTTGTCACAACTGAAGCCTAGGGCTTAGACGTGATACTACGCAAGGGGAACCCGAAGGGACCCCGAGCAAGTCTCTTAGCGCATCATTACACATCCTTGGTCGCGGAAGCAATAAAGTAGCTAAAAAAGGTAGAAATAGGGATATCTGGGGGCTAAGGAACATCATTCTTATCATAACAACAAGAGTCACACTACAAGAAAATAGATCTTTAACGAGGGGCAATTCCGTCGCTAAAAGTGTAAATTCGGTCGTTATTACTCAATAACGACCGGTAAAAATCCGGCTGTCACTGGTCATTAAAAGCTCTATCATTAAAAGTTTAGCGACCAGATTAAATTTGGTCGTTAAAAAAAACTTTAACAACGACAATCCGGTCTTTATACCTCTTTTTAGCCACTTAATTTTTTCTTCGCTAATTAATATTCTAGTTATTAAAAAAAATAGGCAAGCCAGGTGCACTTCCATGGAAGGGCCCGACCATAAGGATCTTTTGTAGATAGTCTTACCTTGCATTTCTGCCAAATGATGTTACCAATGTTTGAACTCGTGACTTTCTGGTCACATGACAACAACTTTACCAATTACTCCAACGCTCCCTTCAGTTCTACTTATTAAAACCTTAATTATGACCACAAATTAGATCAGCAAAAGTGCATATACACAGACACACAAATAATATGAAAACATACAAATTGATTATATTCATACTAAATTTCATAGTAACTATAAAGAATGATATTACGTAACATTACAACATATAGACATACAACTTATATGATATTACATTTTTAATTTTTAGTAAAAGAAAAACTAGAATATCTTTTCTTAAATATGAAATGCATTCCCTCTATGCTTCAAAATTTTTTGTTGCTTATATTTTTTTACACTTTCTCAAGGGATGAGTTCTTCAAACTGCATGATCTGTCAAAAGACAAGTATAAAAACTTCATCTAAGGTTATTAATAACACTCCTAATAACTATTATCTTCTTTTTCCTTTTTCGCAAAATAAAGAATAACTACAATGAAATATAAACTTTGTTTCTGTTCTCAAAATCAAATAAAAAGAAAGTTGAGCTTTCTAATTCTAGACATAAAGTTATGTGTTTTGTGTTTTGCTTGACTTTTTGCATATTGATTCATGGATAAAACCCCCAACTTCTTTTAGTTTCACTTTTTATACTAATAGTATTCACATAATATAAAAAAGTTAATATCATTAAACTATTACGAGATACAAATCAATTATATTATCTTAAATTTTAAGTGATAAAAAGAACCACAGTCTTTTAATTAATTTAGTAGTTTATTATATGTCATGTAAAGCTTTTTGAATTACTAGTTTGTAAAATTTTGCTTTATACTTTTCTAACTCAAATGAATGAAATTTTTTTTGTATACACCTATTAATTTCACAACTAATAATGAAAACAAAATCGACACAATATATATTTTTTATTAAAAAAATATTATTATTGAATACTAATTCTTAAATCTATTGATGGAGGTAATTTGCAAGTGGAGAAACATCTATCCTCTTGAGAAAATTACTTACTACCAAATTTATATAATTTTCTACCTTTCATTAATCTCACAAGCTCATAATTATTATTTAATATTATTACTTTGATTTTAAATGTTTTGTTTCATGATAATTTTTGTTTTGACCTACTTCATCTTGCATCTTTAAAAAGGTCAAGTAAAGATGGATAAATTGTCTCTCAAATTAAAAACATATATAGAAACTATATCAAGAAAACACTTAAGTTACAAAAAATTATGCCAAAAAGATTGTAACTAAATATTTTTACAATATTTTAAAATTTTATATGATTGACTATTATACGAATGATGGATAGAGTTATTAAAAGATAATACATTAATATTTTTTTCCTTTTATTAAACTTTTGTTATTATGAAATAACCAAAATTTTAAAAGATGGAAGATTCTTATCAGAATGATGAAATGATCGATAAAACGCCACTTTGTTATACTTATAATATGATTCGGTCTAATATCTTTGCACTCATATTAATTAAAATACATTGTTACTTTAACTAATATGTTTTAATGATGGAATGTTATGTTTTTAATGATCAAACTTATCCCTCATTAATATTAGATTAAAATTTTTCTTTAATAACCGAAACAAATTGGTCACTACAAGTGTATTTATAACGATCAGAAAAAAATTTAGTTGCTATAAGTATATTTATAACGATCGGAAAAAACATTGGTTGCTATAAGTATATTTCAAATGACCGAAAAAAAAATTGGTGTCTATAAGTGTATTTATAACGATCGGATTTACTTCCCTTCATTAAGAAATGGTTTTTTTTATTCTTGAAGTGTTAAGGGAGAATCAAAGCTTATAATATTACACATGACATGTCCAACAACACCTCTACTACATAGATAAGAGCGGGGGGCCAAGACAAGCAACCGGGCTCACCCTCATAGTCAACATTTGCATAAAAGAAAGTTAGTCTTAGAACATAGCATGATACAATAAGCAATGTCCCCGGAATAGAGGACTCACCAACAAGCTTGAGTGAAACCGTACTACCCACGTGGATGGAGAGGATCAAGTGGGGCTCTGGCTCCTACATGGTGACATCATGTAGGCATAGAGTATGCGTTAGTACATTTGAACTTACTAAGCATGTAGGATGCAATGTAACAAGTGATAAGCACCATAATCAAAATACATAACATTGGCAATGAATAAGCATATAGCAATATGGCATGTATAAATGATGCTTGATGTAAACCATGCTTATATAGAACATAATCCATGGGTAAGGAGAGACCACTTTACTGAATATCCAAGGCCTACCACCTCGTTGGAGAGTCACATGAGGTACAAACCCCTTCATGTGGTTGATGAGGTACAAACCCCCCAACTAGGTTGATGAGGTACGAACCCCCCAACAAGGTTGTCAAGGTACAACCCCTTCAACATGGTTGCACGGGCTTGGAACCTCCATAGCGAGGCAATCGAAGTACAAACCCCTCAACAAGGTTACCTGGGCCTACAACCTCCTGAGTGAGACTTGGTCATTTCCCCACACCATAGAGATAATATCATATACATACATTCCTTTCATCATCATATACTCATTCAACTCATAAGACATGCATTAGACCTTCAATTCCTCAAGAAATAATAACCTCGATATTTTATCAAACATTTGGTGAGTGTGTAGTGCTAGTGTAAAATAGTGCATTTCAAGAGTGGAATCATGTTATACAATTTAATATTAAACCATCAATAGATACTTGGTAATACCCTCCAGCAATATACATCAAAATCCTTTATCAAATCTCACAATAGACCTTAGATTCATAGCTCAAAACATGCTAAAATAATCATAATTTCATGAAATCCCAACATAGTGTGCAGTGAAATTCATAATAGATAAAACTCATGAGTTAATCAACTCTAAATCAAGAAATTTCAGGTAAAAGAGAGCTTGAGTATCATGGGTGAAAGGAGTCCATGAAAGAAACCCACATACCTTAGCATTTGGAGAATCCTTGAAGAAGATTGGAGATGGAGACATGAAGCTTGGATGAGAAACTTAAGATCTAGATGAGTTTTCAGACTTGATTTTGGAGAGAAATATGAGTCTAAGTGTTTGAGTGAGTATTGGGGAATGTCTTGAGTGATATGAGGGTGAAATATGGTTAAGTATAGGTATTTTCATGCATGAGATGACTTGGGCCCAAGACCCAAAAGCCTTGGCCGAGATATAAATCACTGGCAATAAAACACACAGGTCCACGTATGGTCCGCGGGTGGACCTATCATGAGGGCAAGATTTAGACAGGTCCGCGACGGTTGCGTGTTGCGGCACTGTCGGGGATCAATTCTGGAAATTAAAATTTTAGGAAAATGAAATTGCAATTTGTTTGCTCTAAAATAGCGATTAAACCCATTTCCCACTCAATTTGACCCCTTGATCAAAAATATGAAGTCAAAATTTTGATATCACATAGGAATTTTGAGATATATAGAAATTACGATTTTGGGCATTTCTGGGCACATCTTCGGGCATTTTTTGGGGCTGTTTCATATGTGTTTATACAAAAACATCTTAACTTAAGACAAATAAGGTGGTAAGAACTCCTTAAACATTATGATATGAGTGTGCATTATCACTCCGGCAAAGCTAATATCGTGGCCGATGCTCTAAGTAGGGTGTCTATGGGTAGTCTAGGTCATGTTGATAATGGTGGCAAAGAGGTGGCTAGAAAAATTTACCAGTTGACAAGATTAGGGGTTAGATTGGATGAAGTTGGTAATGGTGGTGTAGTGGTTGTTGACAATTCTAAATCGTCCTTGATTGAGAAGGTGAAGGCAAAACAAGATCTTGACCCCGCCTTGCTAGATTTGAAGGCCTTAGTGAAAGATGGTAAAGTGGAGGTTTTATCCAAGGGGGAGATGGTTCCCTTAGGTACCATTATAGATTGTGTGTGCCAAATGCAGATGACTTGAAAGAATTGATCTTAAAGGTGACCCATAATTCATCCTATTCCATTCACCCCAGTTCTACAAAGATATATAGAGACTTGAGGGAGGTGTATTGGTGGGGTGGTATGAAGAGGGATATTGCCAAGTTCATATCCGGATGTCACAATTGCTAACAAGTCAAAGCCGAACATCAAAGGTCGGGTGGCCTAGCCCAGGAGATGGAGATTCCTACTTGAAAGTGGGAAGAGATCAACATGGATTTTGTGGTTGGGTTGTCCAAGACTAGGAAACATTTTGACTCTATTTGAATTGGTGTGGATAGAATGACAAAGTTGGCTTACTTCTTACCGGTCAAAACCACTTATGCTACTGAAGATTATGCCAAGATGGATATACATAAGTTGGTTAGATTACATGGGGTGCCCTAGTCTATCATTTCGGATCGTGGTGCTCAATTAACCTCTCACTTTTAGAGGTCCTTCCATAGAGGTCTTGGTACAAAGGTTAAGCTTAGCACGGCTTTTCATCCTCAAATGGATGGTCAAGCCGAGAAGACTATCTAAACTCTTGAGGATATTCTTAGATTGTGTTTTAGAGTTTAATGGTAGTGGGGATGAACATCTTTCACTTAATGAATTTGCTTACAACAATAGCTACCACTCAAGCATTGGTATGGCTCCATTTGAAGCTCTTTATGGTAGGCATTGTAGATCCCCGGTTCGGTAGTTTGAAGTGGGGGAAATGGCTTTGCTAGGTCCGAATTTTGTCATGGAAGCCTTCGTGAAGGTGAGGTTGATAAGGGAGAGATTGAAAACAACCCAAAGTAGAAAATATCCTACTCTAATGTAAGGAGAAGAGATCTTGAATTTAAGGTTGGTGATTGTGTTTACTTGAAAGTCTCATCTATGAAGGATGTGGTTCATTTGGCAAAAAGGGTAAATTGAGCCCAAGGTTTATGGGTCCTTATAGAGTCTTGAGGAGAATGGGTAAGGTTGCATATGAATTGGAGTTTCCTATGGAACTGAATACGGTTCATCTAGTCTTCCATGTGCCCATGTTGAGAAAGTATGTGGGTGACCCAAGTGCTATAGTGCCCTTGGATGTTGTGAGTGTTTTAGAAGATAATTTGACTTATGAGGAGGCCCTGGTGGAGATTTTGGATAGACAAGTGAAGAGGATGAAAAATAAAGATGTAGCTTTTGTCAAAGTCCTTTAGAGGAACTAGCAAGTTGAAAGTGCCACATGGGAAGCCGAGGCGGACATGAGAAAGTGATATCCATATCACTTCCACTCTACTCAAGACAAAGGTACTAATTTAAGTCCCCTATATGGTTTTAAGTCTTAAGTTGCAGCTCCTATGTCATTTTGCATGCATTCATGTTCATGATAACAAGTTTATTTGCATTCCGGTCAGCCTGATCTCTTCATGATTACTTTCTTTATGCACGTTTCTCTAACATTCGGGGACAAATGTTCCCAAGGGGGAGATATTGAAACACCCTAGATTTTGTGCTTCGGAAATGCCCATAATCGTAATTTTCATATATCTCAAAATACGTGCATAATATCAAAAATCTGACTTCATATGCTTGATTGGGGGGGGGGGGGAAATTGAGTGGGGAATGGGTACAAACTGGATTTTAGAGGATCTGTAGCAAAAAATAAATTTCACTAATTTACTATTTCCAGAGAGCATCTGCGCCCTGGCCGCGACGCGCCAAGGGCACAGATTAGCGTTTATTTGTCCTTCGCATTGGGTCCGTGTCTCAAACCAAACGCAGCCCAATGTTGATTTTCCTTAATTTTTCCGGTGTCAGCTACGGGCATTGGAGTCATAGCCCTATGCCACTTATGCGTGAAAACACTCATACTTAGCCATTTTGCAACTATTTCACTCAAGGCACTCTCAAAAACCTCTCCAAGACTTAACCAAATATTTCATTCAAATTTCAAGGGCTTTAAGCTTAATTTTGGAACTTAAGAATTCTCTTCAAGGTCTAAGTTCTCTTCAAGCTCATCTCAAGAAAACCCAAGTTTGAGGTACGTGGATTTCATCCATTGGGTCCTTTCACCCATGGAGCCCAATCTTCCTTTTTATGAAGATTGCATATTTTCAAGTTGTATCATCTATAGGTATCTCTTATTACAAATGATGATTATAAATCATATTGGGGTTTTATGAAATGTTGATTGATTATGCATGTCTATCTATTTCAAACTTATACTATGAATTGATTTTGTTTATTGAGACTATGCATGTTTTTTAGCAGTGAAATTATGATATATTATGAGATTTGATGATGTATTTCAAGGTACCTTACATGAGGGTTTTAGTATATGTTGGTGGGTTGATTTACATTGAGTTTTCTCATATTATTTCACTCTTGAATTGCATGATTTTGAACAAGCATTATGCACCCACCAAGTGTTTGATAAAATGTCTTGACAAAGATTCTCAAGTTATTGATGATCTATTACATGGGCTATAAATCAAGTGACTTTATGATAAGTAAGGGCTTGTATGTATGCTTTGAATTCATGAAAAGTATCTATGATGTTGCAAGTAGACCACACCTTATTAGGGGGTGACATGCCCAATCACCTTGTTGAGGGGGTGACATGTCTCAATCACCTTGTTGGGGGGTGACATGCCCGATCACCATGTTGAGGGATGACATACCTCAATCACCTTGTTTGGGGGTGACATGTCCAATCACCTTATTGAGAGGTGAGTACCTCAATCACCTTGTTTGGGGGGTGACATGCCCAATTACCTTGTTGAGGGGTGAGTACCTCAATCACCTTACACAGGAGTGACATGCCTTGAATTCCAAGTAGTAGTTTTCTTGGTCTATGTTGATTATGGTCTCTTCCCACATGTGATACGTACTATGTAAGTTATATGATTTACAAGCATGTTTTACTTCAAGTATTGATCATGCATGTCATATTGATATTATACTTATACATTGCTTATGATCATGCATTTTGTCTATATTGGCTTATGTCTTGTTGCATTGCATCTTACATACTTAGTACATTCAAATGTAAGAATGCATACTCTATGCCTACATGATATTACCATGTACGGACCAGAGCACCTCTCAATCATCCTCCACATGGCTAGTTTGGTACTTCGGTAGATAAGCTTTGGTGAGTCCTCAAGTCCGAGGATGTTATCTGTGCTACTCTTACTATTTGATATTTCTTTATGTTGAACACTTGATACTATGAGGGTGAGCCAGAAAGCATCTTGGCCCCCACTCCATTCCATGTTAGAGGTGTTATTGGATAATTGAGTACTTATGCTATGAGCTTGACTCTTGCATGCATTTATAAATATCAAGGCTTCCCTTAGTCCCGCTTCCCTTATTTATATCTCTTGTGTTGTTTATTTTGCTTCCGCGATCAAGGATGTGTGAATTATATGCTAAGAGGCTTGTTTAGGGTCCCTTTGGGTTTCCATTTGCAATGTCATGTCTAGGCCCTAGGTTGGGTCGTGACACTTTCACCCATTGAGCCCAATCCTCTCTTTATGAAAAATTTCATGATTTTAAGTTGTATTCTTCATGCGTATCTTCTATTATGCATTATGAACATGGGTTATGATTGATTTTATCAAATATGGAGTATTATCTATGAATTTCTATGAAAGCATATTCTGTGAGTTGATTTGAAACTATTGAAGCTATGCATGATATGAACTATGGTAACTATGCCCCATTGTGAACTTTTGATGGATTTCATGACACCCAAAAATAGGGATTTTACTGCTTTTGTTGGTGGATTGAATTGCATAACCTTAAAATGATTTAATTTCACTCTTCCATGTTTTATATTATCTAATTGCATGATTTTGAGCATGTGTTCATGTACCCACCATTTTTTCTTAAACTACATGACAAGGATTCTTAAGTTGATGATGAATTATTGCATGATTTGCAAGTCAAGTGTTTTCATGATAATTATGGGCTCTTAAGCATATATTCAACTCATGAAAGGTTTCTATGATTTACAAGTGACATGTTAAGCCGTATTCTATAATCCTACCCTCTTGTGAGCAATTTATATCTATTTGAGAGCTCAAGTATGATTACTATTTTACCCTCATGTTGAAGGTAAGCTCACTAGTAGAGGTCAAGCATGTTACAATTTTCTACACTTATGTGAAATACAATACATACTAGAAGGAGTCAAGTCCATGTATTGTTTTCTACCCTCTAGTATAAGGTATATGCCCATGTAGGGGTCAAGTATGTGAATGAGCTA
>JAPFFP010054912.1:0-29000 GCA_026153255.1 Solanum medicagineum | reverse complement strand
TGTAGCTTCCTCTACTACCTAAAAAATTAGATACATATAATCTTAATTGGATAATGTGTCAGATACATTACTAATATGGTTGATACATCAATAATATGGCAAATACATGTGTAAATCTCTAATAATGCTTAAATCTCCAATACATGCGCATATTTATTCACATACTTATACGTTTGATCAAATGCAATGATAAAAATGAGTAAGATATAATTTTAAGTCAATAATGTGATAGATATATCAATAATGTAATAGATACTTTAATAATTCCAATCTGATCCAAAAGAACCTCTTTCTCATCGTCTTTCTCATTAAGGTAACAATTGTTACACAATCCTCCTTCCATTTGCAATAAATGACATATTATCTTTTTCTTTTGTTCATCAAAGTTATTGAATTTTTGAATTCTCAAATTTGAGTGGCTAAAAATATATCGAGAATTACAGTTGATAATTTTTATGTTGTTTATCGAGCAACGATAAATAAATATTCTTCTCATTTGGAGAATTACTAGATATAGAAGAAAACACTAAATCAATGGTATTTTACCTTGACTTTTAAAAATTACAAGATAAACAAATTAAAATCTATCATAAATACATGATTTTGAATAATGGTTGAATAGTCACAAAAACCTCAATGTTACAATCTGAATTCAAGCCATGATGGCGCCTACTATAACCACCGAGTAGAAAAGTCAAATTCAAAATTTAAGATTTGGAGAAGACAATTGTCTACAATATATAAAAATAATAATAAATAGAAAAAGAAATAATGTAATAAAAGAAATTGGATCTAAGCATAGATATATAACACGACATAAAATATACTAACTGCTCGAAATATAATCAAAATACATTAATAGCATTTTTTTAATTATGGTTTGCGACTTCCTCTACTACCTAAAGACTTTCTAATGACCTAAACTTCATTCCTCTCATTCAAATTCATTCCTCACATTTAAAATTCTCTTACATCCCTTTCAAAGAACACTTGTGGGTTTTGAGCTTCAGAATCAGGGAAGGGCTCTTTTTTCACCGAATTTCTTCTTGAATCTTCTCTATTAGCTAAGATGTGTAGGATTGGTTCTTGGTCCTTTCAACCAAAAGAGCCAAACTCTTTGAAATTGATTTTCATGAATTTTAGTTTACTTTAAATATGAGTTTTGAAGAATATGGTTTTTTAATTCAATTTATATATGGGCTATATTTACTTATTGATTTTAAAGTGAATTAAGCCCAAATATGATGAAATCTATTGAAGTTATGAAAGTGCAATGTCCTATTTAAAACTTGATTTGTGCATGGATAATCTTTATTATGATTTAAATGTGAATTTTACTTATGTCCTTACTTGAATTTCATAATTTATTGTTGATTTAAGTTTGAAACTCTATTACTCATGCTAATCTCATCTCATTCATGACATATGCATATATGACTATGGTTTTATGAAGTTTATGAAGTGGGTTAAGCCCAATTATGTTTATGTATATGATTTTGATAAGATTATGGTTATGACAAGAATGTGATCACATAAATGTCTATGATTAAGGCTCATTAAGTAATTGTGAGTGCTTACATCACTATGTTTAAGGAGCATCGATTGAGGTTTGAGGAGGGGTGGGCTATCCCCAAGGGTCCATACTCATTTCTCAAGAAGGTGCTCCAAAGGAGCTATTCCAATGCATGAAAAGTATTACATGAAGAATGTTTTGGCTTTTTAGTCTAAGATGCATGATTATGAAGAATGTGATTTGGCCTTTAAGCGTAATTATGCATGTAAACGATTTGAAATCCTTATGCTTCTTTTATAAGCATGATAAATATATGTATGCTAGTGCGATGATGACCTAGCACTGATAGGATTAGAGGCAGGGTGGACTATCCCCAAGGGTCCATACTTCTTTCTCTTGAACTATGTGCCTAAGAAATGTATATGTTTATGCCCCAAGGGAGAAAGAAAAGAAAAGAAGAATGTTAAAGATCTACCTTTGGCAAGTAGGTCACCTCTTCATCCGTTGTTGGGGAGACAACGGGGTTCCAAGTTATAGCTTACTTGGTCTCATTTCGGTTACTTTCCCATCCTTAGTATATATATGAAGTATGTTCACATTCATGCATCATGTATTTCATGTCATATTGATATACTGTTCTCTTGTTATATGATTCTTTCTATATATGTGCCCTTGTCATCTAATAATGAAATACAGGTTTAAATGAGGTCATGTGCATTGCATGCCCGCATACTTAGTACATTCAAATGTACTAACACATACTTTTGCCTACATGATCGAACCATATATGGAGCGAGGAGTCAATTCATCCACTATATGACGTTTAGCTCGGATCTTGAGATTTTCTTGTCGTGATGAGTCCTATCTTCCAAGGACAACTAACCATTCCTCTACCTGTGGTGCTTTGTTTATATTATTTACTTTGAGGGTGAGCTCGAGACCTGTCTTAGCTCCCGTCCTATCTATTGATTAGAGACATTGTTGGACAACTTGTAGTATCTTACATATTTATATGCTAAGTGTTGTATTTGGAGATTTTGCTTGTGGATATGGTTATGATATTGTGGATTGATTATGAGCTCATGTTATGGATTCATGTTATGATGCTAAAGATCCTAAGTCTCGCATTGCCCCCATAGCGTGAGTCATACTTATCTGCCTCTTAGTCTTTATATGATACGTGTTATGTGAATCCATGTTAGTTCCTATCCCTACGACGTTCCCATAGTGTGAGTCATACTTTCCTGTCCCTTAGAACTATGTGTTTACTGCTTCAAGTACGCTTTCGAACCGATGATGTATGTCAAAGATGCTATGAGGCTTGTTTGGGGACTCTAGGGTTCCTATTTACCATGTTACTCCTAGTCCCTAGGTCCGGGTCGTGACATATTGTTTCTTGGTTATCTAAGATATGTGGGATTGATTCATGGTCCTTTTCAACCATGAAGACCCCAAACTCTTTTACACCTGATTTTATAAAATTGAGCTTACTTTAAACTTGGATATTTGAGATTATTGTTTATTTGATTCAATTGAGGTATGAGCTATCTTTAATTGTTGTTTTTAAAGTGATTTAAGCCCTAATATGAAGAATTTCATTGATGTTATGGGAATTTGAATATGCATGTCCCCTTTAAAGTTTGATTTAAGCTTGGGTAATTTAAATTGTGATTTAAATGTGGATTTACTTATGGATTTACTTGAATTTCATATTGTATTATTGGTTTAAGTTTGAACCAATAATACAATATGCCTCTAAGTCATATTGTATGTGGATTTATTTATGGCATATGCATTTATGATCTTTGGTTATTATGAAGATTATGAAGTGGCTATGACCCAATTATGTTTATGAATATAATTTTGATGAGAATATGATTATGACAAGAATGTGATCACATAAATGTCTACGATATGACTCTTTGAGAAACTCTGGCTATGTACACCACTTTGATATATGTGAATGAGCTATTCTTATGCATGAACGTTTGATTTGAAGTATGATTTGATGCTTTAGTCCAAGTATGAATAATTATGAAGAATGTTTGGCTTTTAAGCCTAAGTATTAATTGAAATGATTTGAAAAGACTTATGCCTCTTTTGAAAGCATGTATACGTATATATATTCTTATGGGATGATAACTTAGCACCGAGTGGATTTGTGGGAGGGAGGCTATCTCCAAAGGTCCAGTGCTCAAGTCCCACAACTATGTGCTGCCATAAGTATTTGTTTATGGTATCCTTTTACCAAAATAGGGGTGCTCTAAGGTACGGTTACAACTTTGATATGATATGATATTAAAATTTTATCCACAATGGGGGTGTCCGTAAGGAAGGTTGTTTCTCCGAAATGAGGGTGCCCGTAAGGAGAAGTATGATCTACCTTTGGAAAGTAGATCACCTTTTATCTGGTGCGGGGAAGCCATCAAAATTTCAAATAATAGCTCACTTGGTCTTATATGTCGGTTGAGGTGTCATCCCCTCTATGTTGAAGTATTTTGGCATTGCATGCATCATGAATTTCATGAAATAATGATATATTAATCTTGCTTGCTTATATACTTCTTTCTGTATATATGTGCGCTTGTCATCTAACACTGAATGCAAATTAATGAGTTCACATGCATTGCATGCCCACATACTTAGTACATTCAAACGTATTAACACATACTTCTTACCTACATGATCTAACCATATAGGGACCGGAGACTATATTCATCCACCTTTTGATGGCTAGTTTGGATTGTGAAAGTGTTGTGGTGAGTCTTATCATTCAAGGGAAAGTCATCATCCATCTACCTATTATATGCTTCCTCTTATGTTTTATTTACTTTGAGGGTGAGCCGGGGACATGTCTTGGAACGCGTCCTATTCTATGACTTAGAGGCATTGTTGGACAACATGTAGCCTCTTGTATGGATATATGTTGTGTTTTGCTATTTGGAGATTAGGGTTATTGCTATCTATTGAAAATGAATATTATGATGTTTGTTTATGATATGACGTGGAAATGTGGAAAGTTGTAAGTCCCATTCTATCCTCATATCGTGAGTCATATTTACTCGCCTCTTAGTTATTATGTGTTATGTGCTATGTGGATCATGCTAATCCCTATCCCTATAACATCCCCATAGCGTGAGTGCTACTGTCCCGTCCCTTAGAACTATGTGTTTATTACTTCATTATGCGCTTCCAAATCAATGATGTAAATGTGGATACTTTGAGGCTTGTTTGGGGACTCTTGGGTTCTCATTCACCGTGTCACTCCTAAACTCTAGGTCTGGGTCATGACAAATAACTAGACACTCACATGGCTTATTGGCACAAAAACGCATTGAACAATAAAGTTACTGAGGTCAAAATGTGATTGATAAAGTTTTTGACATATAATAAGAATTATTGGTTCATAGAAATATGATATTTCACCAATAATTTAGTAAGTTAAATTTTATTGATCTAATCTTGGTTTATAGCACAAAAGAGACCAAACCTATTGCATTTTGTTCTTGCAAATCTAACAGGTGACATTCTTTATCTATAATTCTTTTTCAAACATGTGGTGGATTGTAAGTGATTTAATTTATTTCAAAAGAATTGTTTTAAAAGATATTTTAACATATTTTCAAATAGTGTATTTGAAAATTATTTAAGATATAATTTTGAGGAGTCATATTTTTTTGTAACTTAAAGGTGTGGTAAATTTGGCAATTTCATATAATTTCTTAGGAATATACTTTGCCACTTGGCGAGGATGAACACTTGTCATGTAATGGCTTCTTGCATGAAGACAAGTGTCCACCCATGTGTCATTATGGTTAGGCTGTTCTCTGGCCTATAAAGAGACCTTTTTTGTTTTCTAAATTGGGGATAGAAAAAGGAAAAACGGGGAGGATATAAAGAGGCTATTTTATCCCTTCAAATATGGAGTAGAAAGCAAAAACTTTGTGCTCCTTTTCCATTTCCATTTTCATATTTTGTTTAATAAAGCTAACTATTTTTATTTTCTAAATTATCTTGCTTATGTTAATTAACTTGTTAATTTTTGTATCCTCTATTTAAATAGATAAGACTTGTTTAATTTAGGGAAAATATTATATCGTTGAAATAGTTTTTTAAGACAGTGTCCAGCATGATTCAATTTTGAACTACTTAAAATATTATTATAATAGCATCTATTTATTTTTTAATATTTTATATTTTGTTAAATATAAAGTTATATTATTTGTGATATCATTCACATTTTACCAGCATAAATACCTTCTATATGATTAATGAATGTAGTGTTGGGGTCTACTTTACAACAACCAACTTCCGTTAAGGTGGCAATAATTAACATAATTAATTTATGGTTAGTGAATAATATGAGCATTCGTCAATAACAACATAAGATTAGAATAATTGAGAGACAATCAATTTTTCATTTTGTTGTTAGACCAAAAAAGCGAATCAGTTACTAAGATGCTTCCATTTGTTATAGAGCCACCAACCACCTGATGCTCCTATGTCAAATTTCTAATACTTGCGAAAAGAGAGCGGTGCAACGATCATCCAAAAATTGCTAAAAAAAAGTAACGTGTCGTTTAATTTGATCCGATCAGCCAATATTATTTTTTTAAAAAAAATTTTGGGTGTACATAAATAAATATTTTTATATAATTACATAGAGTTAAACAATTAAATACATGTATTCTATGTGACGTTTTATGTGACAATTCACGTTCTACGTGTCATTTGGTATGAATTATGTCATGTAGGATATGTGTGAATACTTGTTCAATTTTATAAATTTGATGTGCATTTGAGAACATTTAAATTAAAAAATATCAATACTAGACAAAATTAAGTTAAATAACACATTTATATTATGCTTAATTAAAGACGTGCAACGTAGATACATTAGCCTAGAGGTAACGTTACAAAGACCTCATAGTTTATTATTCGCTTATTTATTTTTGACGTATTCTTTTTGCAGTATAATGAGAACCATCCAGGTTGTCCACACCATGCTCCAAAAATTATAATGCAAGTTGAGATGATGATACTTTTATTTGTTTATAATTTGACAAATTGAGATAATGATTGCTAAATCAGAATTTTTGTGTTCACCATGGATGTTTTGTCGAAAAAAATATGAAATAAAGAAATAAATTTTTAAATAGAGGTGTGCATTGGATTTTTTAGTTTAATTTTGTATTATTGAATTACAAAATTTTGATTTTTGTTTTGACAAAATTCATCCAAATTAAATCAATATAAATTGAATTTGATTTGATTCGATTCGATTTTTCTTTTCAATTCAATTCTTATGTTAGTTCGAATTGGGTCACTCAATTGTGTAATATGTATAAGAAAGCATGGAAATATAATGTAACATTGTATCTGAATGACAAAAAAAGAATAATTGCTGTAAAGAATGAGAAACACTAAGGTCAAATCTCTTAAATACGTTGGCCAACAGACACTGCTGATAAGATAACAATATATAATTAATGAGATTGTCAAATACTTCTAATATGTCTCTATGTGTTTATAAACATAATGGAACAAGATGACAAAAATAAATTTGAAGGTCTAATATCATGATTAAATAAAATATAGGTATTATTTAATACATTTTGATTTCTTTATCAACCGTGTATTAAAAAATGAAATGTGTTATATAAAAACATAGTATATACTCTGTTAAATAATTTATTTTTCCGCTTTTTATCAAAATCCACAACAATATCAAGAAACCAAAATTTCTATATTTAAATCTTAAACAAAAATAAAAATAGAAAAACCAAACCAAATAAGTAACCAAAATAGTTCATTCGTTGATTTAATTCGAATAAAACGCGCCCTACTTTCAATTTGTTTTTTTCTTTCATTAATAGTGTATCCCCTAATTCTGGAGTTGGGTAACTTTGGCTTGAAGAAGGAAAAAGTTAGACTAATAGTATGAGTCAAGTTAATTATATAAAGGGTAACTTTACGTAAATCAATGTGAGGTTCGCGCATCTCGTTGAGCGTGGAGAAGCATTGGGATACTTTAAAAGCTAATTATTTAGATTAGTTTGTAATTATATTTATTATATTTTGGATCTCAGATATATATATTAACCTCTTTCAGATACATGTATTTGAGATACACGTATCAATTAGTGTGTCTAATTAAGAGGTATAATTGAAAATCATCATTATTAATGAGTGTGTTTAATTAAGAGATATAACTTAAAGCTATTAGCTAAGGAGAAAATCACGCTTGTAACAACTTTACAGTATATGATACATTGCAACTCATTAAAAAAAAAAAATCCTTCTCTTTTAATTGTTTGACGATTCAGCAAAGTTTAGACTTCTTAACTCAATTTGATGAACTATTATTCGAATACACGGGTTGTATGTTATTTCGTCAAATACATATAAACATAATCAAATATGCTAATAAAAAAATTAGATACATATAATCTTAATTGGATAATGTGTCAGATAAATTACTAACATTACTAATATGGCTGATACATCAATAATATGACAAATACATGCGTAAATCTCTAATAATGCGTAAATTCCCAATACATGCACATATTTATTCACATACTTATACATTTAATCAAATGCACCGATAAAAATGAGTAAGATATAATTTTAAGTCAATAGTGTGATAGATATATCAATAATGTTATACTTTAATAATTCCAATCTGATCCAAAAGAACCTCTTTCTCATCTTCTTTCTCATTAAGGTAACAATTATTGCATAATCCTCCTTCCATTCAGAATAAATGATATATTATCTTTTTCTTTTGTTCATCAAAGTTATTGAATTTTTGAATTCTTTAATTTGAGTGGCTGAAAATATATCGACAATTACAATTGATAATTTTTATGTTGTTTATCGAGCAACAATAAATAAATATTCTTGTCATTTGGAGAATCACTAGATATAGAAGAAAACACTAAATCAATGGTATTTTACCTTGACTTTTAAAAATTACAAGAGAAACAAATTAAAATCTATCATAAATACATGATTTTAAATAATGGTTAAATAGTCACAAACCTCAATGTCACAATCTGAATTCAAGCCATGATAGCGCCTACTATAACCACCAAGTAGAAAAGCCAAATCCAAAATTTAAGATTTGCAGAAAACAATTGTCTACAATATATATAAATAATAATAAATAAAAAAGAAATAATCTAATAAAAGAAATCGGGTCTAAGCATAGATATATAACACGACATAAAATATACTAACTGCTCGAAATATAATCAAAAGACAAAATGACGCTAAATTAACCATCTGGACATGATATCACCATGACAGGAACTATTAAATACAGAAAAGTTGATAAATATATATAATACAAGAGTCTATTTGTCTAAAATGCAAAATACAAGTCAATTCAAATAAAGGGAAGTAGCAAGCCTCTGAGCCCTGAGAGCTCACCACTATCTGGATATGGTATCACTATGCTACGGATGATCTGGGCATCTAGAGAGCGGCTCCAATTGGGAGATGCGTCAAAAGATGTGATAGTCAAGAGTGGGGTGAATTGAAATTTATTTGAAGTTGACTGAGTTTGATGAGTAGTCGACTAAGATAACAACTTAAAAAAATAAGATAGAATGTAAAATAAAACACAACAATGTATACTAGTTTAGATCACCAATGTGGTGTTTAGTCTAGTCCCCTTGAGTCTGTAGGGTTCCTTTAAGTTCCACGTGAAAGGGAGTTTACAACCTATCTTTTTCTCTCAGTCTGATGAGCAGATAAGAAATTTTTCAACTCCTCTCAAGAAAGCCTAGTCTAGAAAACCTCACTCTTTTTCTCGCTTTCTTTACAATTGCCCACACAAGAGTATAATGTTTTGTAGAGTAGAATTGTAGAATTTTCAGCCTAAATTATTTTCTCAAAAGTACAAAACTACTATGTCTAAAAGAGGGCTAATATTAGAGGATTCCAAGGGAAACTAGTCGTTGGTGATTTACATGACCCAAGGGAATTTTTCCAATCAAGGATGTCAGGGGAATCCTTAATCGGGGATACATCCATCCATTGGATGTCCTTTCCTTTTTCAGCTCTTCAATCTTCTCTTGATTGTTTGAATGCATTCCTTCTTCAACTCTTCAATCATCTCTTGATTGATTTGCTTTCCTTTTGTGATATTTCAGTGCAATCTTCGTGCAGTCTAAATTGAATCTCTTTCCTTTCACCAGTGTTGTGGCATATTTGCTTTCCTTTCAGGTGTGTGATTGACTTTCTTCGCTTTAAGGGTGGATTCTTTCCTTCTCAGTCTTCTTTTGAAGTAATCACTTCTAGAGCATCTTCTTTCCTTTTTGAATGTCCTGCAAATGAGATCACAAAACTAATTAGATGCTAACAATCTCCCTTTTTGATGATGATATTTGGGGATGCTATATGGATACTTCCTTGTTAATTAGTTAGCTCTCTCTGTCTTCGAGCCTCATGGGATTATGAAGAGGCTCCCCCTGTCTGTGTGAGTCCCAGTCGACTTAGTCAATTCCTTATGTCCTTATACCAATTTTCTTAGACAGAGCATATGCGATGCAAGCAGTACAAATTGAACAGGCGATAGACAACAACCAGTATAACAATTATGGCAATATATATAACAACTAAACATATTCTCCCCTTGGCGGAATAAAAAAGGAGATATCAGTACAAGCATACAAAAAAACGTCTCAAGGGCAGAGAAGAGTAGTCTGGGGGGGATAGATAACCCCAATATTATAGAGCAAAAAATTGTATTAATAGGAAAAGAAAAGATCAATGACGACCCAGAAAGTATGTGAGGGTATTGAGCACGTTGCAACAGAAGGAGTCATAGGAATTTTAGAGTCCTTAGAAAAAGCAGAGTAGGTGTTATGGACGGAGACAACAAGTTTAGTGTTGGACGAGTTGACTCCTGAGTTCAGAGAGACAACCTGCTTAATGAACTTGTTCAAAGACCATACACCCTCTTTCTTGAGATCTTTCACTTCTATCCGCAACTTTCCTAAATCAGTACTTGAGTCCTTGCCGAGTCGTACGATATTGGCCAAAGTTTCCTGCATGTCTTGCACAAAGTTGGTTAGAGATAGAAGAGAGGCTTTGATTTCATCTACCTCCTTTGTGAGCACAGCTACCAAGTCCACAGAGATTTTAGTCGATTTGGTTGCCTCAGCTTTCACTTTGACCGAATCTTTTTTGTGCCACTCGCTGTCGACTAGAGTGTACCCCATGCTAGCAAAAGTCCTACAATCATAAGTGGCGGATACTTCAGTGGCCCTGAAGCTTGAGAGATCCACCTATGATTCGCTCAGTATTTGGACACAAGCAAACCGTAAGGAAGACTAGCAGTTGGGTTAGAGTCTTCACCACCCTCTAACATATATTCTTTGATCTATTCGGCCCAGTTGATCTGATATTTTTTTAGAAGACAGTACAGTATGAAGATATCCTTGTTGGAGATGCTGCTGAGCGACCCTTTCCTTTGTCACGACTCAAGCCTAGGGCCTAGACGTGATATGGCGAATGAGGAACCCGAAGGAACCCCAAATGTGCCTCTTAGCATATCATTCACACATCCTTGGTCGTGAAAGCAAAATAAACAACAAGTGATAATAAAAAGGGGAAACATGACTAAGGGAAGTTTTTAATAATCATTAAGGCATAAAAAAGTCAAGCTCATAGCATAAATACATCATAATATCCAACACCACCTCTAACTTGGAATGGAGCAGGGGCCAAGACACTTTCCGGGCTCACCCTCATAAAACAAGTGTTACACATAATGAAGTCTCAAAATGGCAAGAATAATGTAGATAGTGTCCTCAGACTGGAGGACTCACCAATACTTATCTTTGAAGTACTGAACTAACCACGTGGAGGATGATAAAAAAGAAGCTCCGGTCCATACATGGGAATATCATGTAGGCATAGAATATGCGTTAGTATGTTTGAATGTACTAAGTTGCGGGATGCAATGCAACAAGGATATAAGACTTCATATTCAAAATGCATAAAGCAATGGATATAATCTCAATATGACAGATACGAACAATGCTTGTAGTGAAACATATATGTGAGACATATAACTTGCATAATATCTATTTAATATATGTGTGGGAGGAGACCGTAACCGACATAAGTAAGACTAATCTAGCTATAACTTGGAATCCCAATGATTACTCTCTTCGATAAAGAGGTGGTCTACTTGCCAAGGTAAACCATACTTCACCTTATGGGAACCTGTTCCATTTCGAATGAAGTAACCCTCCTTACAAGACCATGTCCCATTTCGAAAAGGGATTTCATGATAAAGTGCACTAGATGGATTCACTAGTATAGCAAGGATAAAGTATAATCCTATGTTGGCATATAGTTTAGAGACTAAAGACTTTATATAAGGATCACTTGGGTCGAGCCCCCATCTAAAGAACTCAATCAGTGCTAAGTCTAATCCCATGGAATAATTAAAATAATCATAACTTTAATAACTTGTAAGAGACATGAAACATGACATGAGTAGCTGTTGAAACATATTGATCTCTAATGGTGAGCCTAACTTGAAATGTGAGAGTAATTAATAATGAGCCCTTGCTTTAACATGAATGGCTCACAAGAGGTAAAAATCTAGAAATAGGGCTCAACTTATAACTTGTAAAGTCATAGATATTTTCATGAATTTAGTACATGTTCGAAAGCCCACAATCATATTGAAATCATTTGACATGTAAAAGCTTGCAATAGCCCCTCAATGGTTTAAGAATTATTGTCGTGACATTTTATCAAACACTTGGGGGGGGGGGGCACAAATGGACACATGTTCTAAATCATGCAAATGCAAGTATATGGTTTATGAAATAGTAAGATCACTGCATTTCTAAATCATTTAAATCAGTCCACCAATAACATAATAAAACACCATTTGGATATCATGAATTTCACATCAAAACTTCACAATGGATCATAGTTCTCGTGGCTTAAATCATGTATAATCTCAATAGATATAGATCAACTCATGGAATAGACTTGAAATTAGATATTCATGCATAATCAATAAATACTTTATGAAAACCCAACATAATTTTTGTTCATAATCCATAATAAAAGATATCATAGGAAATAAAACTTGAAATCATGCAATTTTCGTAAAATAGGAAGGTTAGAGTCCATGGGTGAAAGGACACAGTGGATGAAACTGACATATCTTAAACTTGGGTTTTATTGGGGTGAGCTTGAAGGAAACTTAAAGCTTGGATTAGATCCTTGAGTCTCGAAATTAAGCTTGAAATCCTTGGAATGAGATATTTGGTTGAGATATTTGGTTAAGTCTTGAAGTAGTTTTTGAGAGGGTTTTGAGTGATATAGAGTTGAAAAATGGCTAAGTATGAGAGATTTCATGTGTAAATGGGCATGGGGCCATGACCCCAATGCCCTTTGGCCAAAATAGAAAAAGAAGGAAAAACTAACACTGGTCCGCAATGGGTCTGCGTCCCGGATTGGACGTGAACAACCACTATTTTATGAAAAATTAGTGAAAATTATTTTCACTACAAATCTTCTAAAATCCGAGTTATAGCCATTTCCTACTCAATTTTTCCTCCTGATTGAGAATTTGAAATCAGATTTTTGAAATCATGCATGGATTTTATGATATATAGAAATTACGATTTTGGGTATTTCTAGCTATATGTGGGGCATTTTAATATCTCTACCTTACGAGAATTCGTCCCCGAATGTCAAAGAAACATACATGAGAGAAGTAATCATGAAGTTTTCAGCATGAAGATGAATGCACCAATTACATTTAAGCATCATTTTCAAAAAGCCTCAGCATGAATGTCAAAAATCACCATAAACTTGTTACCATGAATATGAATGTATGCAAAATGACACGAGGGCTGAAACTTAGGACTTAAAACATAGATGTAACTTAGATGATTACCTTCGGCTTGAGTAGAGTGGAAGAGATATGAGTATCGCTTTTTCATGTCCGCCTCGGCTTCCCATGTGGCATTTTCAACTTATTGATTCCTCTAAAATACCTTGAGGGATGCTATATCTTTGTTCCTCAACCTTTTCACTTGCCTATCTAAAATCTCAACCGAGACCTCCTCATAGGTCAAGTTTTCTTCTAGCACACTCATAACCTCTAAGGGCACTATGGCACTTGGGTCAACCAGAAACTTTCTTAACATAGACACATGAAAGACCGGATGAACCATATTCATATCAATGGGCAACTCTAACTCATAGGCTACCTTACCAATCATCCTCGATACTCTATAAAGACCCACAAACCTTGGGCTCAATTTACCTTTTTTGCCAAATCGGACCACACCCTTCATGGGTGAGATCTTCAAGTAAACCCAATCACCAACATTAAACTCAAGATCCCTTCTTTTCACATCAGAGTAGGACTTTTGTCTACTTTGGGTCGTCTTCAATCTCTCCCTTATCATTCTTACCTTCTCTAATGCCTCCATAACCAAGTGCCCTACTTTAAACCACCCAACCGGAGATCTACAACCTCTACCATATAGAGCCTTTTTTAAAATAAACTCCCTCAAGACATCAACATTAGACACACACAATCTACCTTGGTACCTAAGGGTACCATCTCCCCCATAAGAGAAAACCTCAACTTTACCATCTTTTACCAAGGCCTTCAACTCTAGCAAGGCAAGATCAAGGTCTTGTTTTGACTTGACTTCCTCAATCAAAGAAGATTTGGAACCATCAACAATCATTATACCACCATTTTCAACTTCATTCAACCTAACCCCCAACCTAGCCAACTGGTGAACTTTTCTAGCCACCTCCTTGCCACCAACACCAACATGAGCTAGGCTACCCATGGACACTCTACCTTGAGCATCGACCACAACATTAGCTTTATTGGGATGATAATGCTCACTCATGTTATAATCCTTAAGGAGTTCTAATCACCTTCTTTGCCTCAAGTTAAGATCTTTTTGTGTGAACACATATTAGAGACTCTTGTGATCGGTAAGCGCATCAACATGAACCCCATACAAATAATAACACCAATTTTTGAAGGCAAACACTACGACCGCTAGTTCACGATCATGGGTGGGATGATTCCTCTCACGCACTTTAAGTTGTCTAGAGGCACATGCTATCACCTTGCCATTTTGCATCAACACACCCCCAAATCGATTCTTGAAGTATCACAAGAAACTACAAACCCCTCTAACCCTTCCGGTAAGGCCAAGATAGGAGCGGAAACAAGCTTATCTTTTAAGGTTTAAAAACTCTTTTCACATTCCTCGGGCCAAACAAACTTTGCCTTCTTTTGGGTCAACTTAATTATAGGGGAAGCAATAGAAGAGAAACCATTTACAAACTTTCTGTAATAACCCGCCAAACCTAAGAAACCCCTAATAGCCGACAGAGTCGAAGGTCTAGGCCAATTCGGTATCACCTTCATCTTCCTTAGGATCCACCTTAATGCCATCACTCGACACCACATGTCCCAAAAATGCAACTTCTTTCAATCAAAATTCACACTTTTCATATTTAGCATACAACCTCTCATCCCTCAAAATTTGCAAAACCACCCTCAAGTGATTCACACGCACTTCCTCACTATGGGAATAAATCAAGATATCATCAATAAATACTACCACAAACATGTCAAGGTAGGGTTTAAAGACCCTATTCATGAGATCCACAAATATAGCCAGTTGATTAGTCAACCTAAAGGACATTACCACAAACTCAAAGTGCCAATACCTAGTCCGAAAGGTCATCTTGGGAATATCACACTCCATCATTTTCACTTGATAGTAACCGAACCGAATATCAATTTTAGAAAAGTGACTAGCCCCTTGAAGTTGATCAAAAAGGTCATCAATCCTTGGTAGACGGTACTTGTTCTTTATGGTAACCTTATTAAGTTGTGAATAATCAATGCACATTCTAAGAGAATCATCATTTTTCTTCACAAACAATACCGGTGCACCCCAAGGTTACTTGCTAGGCCTTATGAAACCCTTTTCCAATAAATTCCTCAATTGATCTTACAACTCGTCAATTCCGCCGGGGTCATACTTTAAGGGAAAATAGAAATCAGTTGTGTATCAAGAAGGAGGTCTATACTGAAGTCTATTTCCCTTTCTGGAGGAACATTGGGAAGCTCATTGGGAAAGACATCACGAAACTCATTGACTACCGGAACTGACTCAATGGAAGGAGCTTTTGACTCGACATTCCTAACCCTCACAAGATGGTAAATACAATCCTTAGAAATCAACTTTTCTTTACCTTTAAGACAAGAAATAAATCTATCCTTAACCATCATATTATGACTTTCCCACTTAAGAACGACTCATTAGGGAATTGGAATTTCACCCTATGGGTTCTTCAATCAATGGAGGCATAATATGCATGTAACCAATCCATCCTATGGAATAATATCAGAAATTACAATGTCAAGTTCAACAAAATCACAAGGTAAGACTTTATGAAATATGAATAAGGGACAACTTCTATAGACTCTTTAAGCAATAATGGACTCACCAACGAGGGTAGACACTTCATGAGGTTACACAACAATTCGGGACACACGTGAAAATTTTTGTCAACAAAAGGAGCAATGAAAGAAAGAGTGGCACCCAGATCTATCAATGCATACATATCATAATAAAAAACCTTTAACTACCTGTGAAGTACTACTCCAAGTCCAGTGACCTCTAGAGGGGTATGGTTGAGAACACCGATAGTCATCCTCATAATCCTTAGTAACCCATGGACAACGCCTCGACTTGTGATCCTTTGCGCAACACTCGAAGCATACACACGAACTGGCTAAAAAATCTCTCGAATGGTACCTCCCACACTTATGGCATGTAGGAGAAGCTTGAACACCAACATTCTTGCCTCTCCTTTGAGCATAAGGACAATCAACAATCTTGTGGCCCATCTTGCCACACCAAAAACATGCACCTGTGTTTCTCCTACATGTGCCACTATGGTTCCTCCTACATTTCGGGCACCTAGAGTGAGTCATTTCTCCATTGCCACCTTCACATTGAACCCTCCTCCATTTCTTTGAGGCCACTGAGCAATCTCTCATCTTATGCATAACACCACCACCACTTGAAACAACTTTCAATGCCCACCAAGTATTTCCCTTGATGCCTCTTGCCACACTCTTGACAATTGATGAAATGGAAACTTCCCTCCTTGCACTTTGGCATCGATGGTCTAGTAGAAGATGAAGTACCCTCAACTCGGGCCCTCTTAGTCTATCTGTCCCCCCTCTTGTCATTTGGACCTCGAGGTTACCCATTGATTGGTCGATTTGAGCTGTCACAATTTTGGCCAAAATCCAAAGAGCACTATGAATCTCCACATTTGATATGTCACCATTGGAAAGTTGACTCTCAAGTGAGAGATTGTCACCACCTTGTCCACCACCCTGAATAGCTTGAGACATTTTCTGAAACATAATGGTTAAGAATAAGAAGTAAACCTTAGAGAGCCTAGCTTTACCACATGACATTAATCATGAAGAAGTGAAATATTTTCTAAAATGCCTCGCAGCCTCCTATTCAAAGTTGTGGCGCGCTTCACGACCATGAATAAGACTCTAATCGATGCAGTGTGTTGAATTTTCAAAGACCATTAACAACCTAGTGCTTTGATACCAAGTTGTCACAACCCAAGCCTAGGGCCCAGACGTGACATAGCGAATGGGGAGCCTGAAAGGGACCTCAAACAAGCATCTTAGCATATCATTCACACATTCATGGTAGCAGAAGAAAAATAAACAACAATAAGTGATCTATAAAGGGGAAATGGAGCTAAGGGAAGTCTTTGATAATCATTAAGGAAAAAAAGATTCAAGCTTATAGCATAAATACATCATAATCTCTAACAACACCTCTAACTTGGAATGGAGCGGGGGCCAAGACACTTTCCGGACTCACCCTCATAAAACAAGTGTTCAATATAATGAAGTCATAAAATGGCAAGAGTAATGTAGATAGTGCCCTTGGACTTGAGGACCCACCAATGCTTATCTTCGAACTACCGAACTAGCCATGTAAAGGATGATGAAAAAGGAGCGTCCATCCGTACATGGTAATATCATGTTGGCATAGAGTATGCGTTAGTACATTTGAATGTACTAAGTATGCAAGATGTAATGCAACAAGGATATAAGCCTTCATATTTAAAATGCATACATATAAGCAATGGATATAATCTCAATATGATAGGTATGAATAATTCTTGTAATGAAACATGTATGGGAAACATATAACTTGCATAATATATATTTCATACATGTGTGGGAGGAGACCCTAACCGACATAAGTAAAACCATGCGAGCTATAACTTGGAATCCTGATGATTACTCCTTATCGGTAAAGAGGTCATCTACTTAACAAGGTAAATCATACTTCACCTTATGGGAACCTGTCCCATTTCGAATGAAGTAGCCCTCCTTACGGGATCTTGTCCCATTTTAGAAAAGAATTTAATGATAAAGTGCACTAGATGGATCCATTAGTATAGGAAGGATAAAGTATAATCCTATGTTGACACATAGTTTAGAGGCTAAAGACTTTATATAAGGACCCCTTTGGATCGAGCCCCCACCTGAAGTACTCAACCGGTGCTAAGTCTAATCCTATGGAATAATTAAAATAATCATAACTTTAATAACTTGTAAGAGACATGAAACATGACAAGAGTAGCTCTTGAAACATGTTGACCTCTAATGGTGAGCCTAACTTGAAACATGAGAGTAATTAATAATGAACCATTGCTTTAACATGAATGGCTCACAATAGGTAAAAAAATCTAGAAATAGGGTTTAACTTGTAACTTGTAAAGTCATAGATATTTTCATGAATTTAGTACATGTTCGAAAGCCCACAATCATATTGAAATTATTCGACATGTAAAAGCTTGCAATTGCCCTTTAATGGCTTAAGAATTTTTGTCATGACATTTTATCAAATATTTGGTGGGCATATATGGACTCATGTTTTAAATTATGCAAATGCAAGTATATGGTTCATGAAATAGTAAGATCGATGCATTTCTAGATCATTTAAATCAACCCACCAATAACGTAATAAAACCCTATCTTGGTATCATGAATTTCACATCAAAACTTCACAATAGATCATAGTTCTCATCGCTTAAATCATGTATAATCTCAGTAGACATAGATTAACTCATGGAATAGACTTGGAATTAGATATTCATGCATAATCAATAAATACTTGATAAAAATCCAACATAATTTATGTTCATAATCCATAATAAAAGATACCCATAGGAAATACAACTTGAAATCATGCAATTTTTATAAAATAGGAAGGTTGGACTCCATGGGTAAAATGACTCAATAGATGAAACCCACGTACCTTAAAATTGGGTTTTCTTGAGGTGAGCTTGAAGGAAACTTGAAACTTGAATTATCTCCCTATGTTCTGAAATTAAGATTGGAAACCTTGAATTTAAATAAGATATTTGGTTAAGTCTTGGAGAGGTTTTTAAGAGGGTTTTAAGTGATATAGAGTTAAAAAATGGCTATGTATGGGAGATTTTACGTATAAATGGTCATGGGGCCCTGACCCCAATGCCCTTTGGCCGAAATAGAAAAATAAGGAAAAACTAACGCTGGTTCGCAATGGGTCCATATCGCGGAACGGACGTGAACAACCATTGTTTTCCGAAAAATTAGTGAAAATTATTTTTCGCTGCGGGTCTTCTAAAATTCAGGTTATACCCATTTCTCACTAAATTTTGTCACTGATCGAGAATTTCAAGTCAGATTTTGGAAATCACGAACAAATTTTAAGATACATGTTAATTACAATTTTGGGTATTCCGAGCTACACGTGGGGTGTTTCATCCTGGGAACCAGAGTATTTGCAACAACATGGGCCAAGATGCGATGCTCAAAACACAGAGAGAGGGGCCCAAAGTCAGATGAGTCGAGGGTTTCCTCTGAGATGAAGGCCTTGCCTTCTTTCAAAGATACCTCAAAATCTTCTGGCCAATTTCCATTCATGTATGGAACATCCCTAGAGAATTCAAAGCCAAAAATATCTGAAGAGTTGATTGTTGATCACAATGCGTACCCCTAAGGTAATGGTTTCCATGTCATCACTTTTTCTAGACCAGTGGAAATTAGCATAGAACTCCACACTACCTCTTCGTAGTATTTCACCCCGCATAGTCGCAGAAGCAGAGAGAGTTTTTGAGCCCGCAGAAAAGCACTAACTTTTCAGTGAGAATCCTCGAGTTGTTCAAGATTAACCACCCATCCAAGGACCATAGGTCTCCTTTTGAAAGCTTCAACCTTATCCTTAGATGTAGCGTCCTAGAGCTTGTGAGCTTTGTTTTAGCCCAGAGGATCATGAGGACAAGAACGAGGTTTTTAGTATTTTTCTTTTTGATGGATGACTTCTTTCGAGAGCAAATATGAATGGATGACTCAGATTCGGAGAAATCGGAGGAGATGAAATCCACTTCCAGAGAGGAACTGTTCTTTGGACTTTTTGAAGGGGGATGGCTTTTGCTGCGGGTCATGCTGATGAAGAGTACGGAGATAAAGATAGAGGGTAGTTGAAAAGAAAAGGATGAGAAGGAGAGAAGATGAGAAGGTGGAAGGAGAGAGAGAGAGAGGGGTTATAAAGAAGGGGAAGTCACACAGATGGAAGTGTGATAATGACAGGTGGGGAAGTCGAAGAGTTTGACTGACGAAGGGGCACAGTCAGGGGGTAATAATGAGGAATAAGTGGCGGAGGGATGAAAGAGAAAGGATGGAAAGATCACATCAATTAGTGAGCTATAAATGCACAGAATTTGCAAAAAATATTATGAAAAATCATGAAAAAATTATAAATAGAAATAAAGGAAAAACTATATTTGTAAAAAGTTTTAATAGGGAAAGGGAATAATATTTAATTTTTTTTTCAGATATAAAAATCTTTCTTCATGCAATGATTTTGTAAAAATATCCGCAAGTTGATTTTCAGTGTTGATAAAATCTAGCATAAAATCACCTTTCTCAACATGGTCACGAATAAAATGATATTTAATATCAATGTGCTTAGCTCTAGAGTGATGCACAATATATTTGGACAAGTTTATTGCGTATTATCACAAAAAATAGATACCAATTTTAATGTCAACTCAAAATCTTCAATTTGATACATGATCCAAAGTAATTAAGTGCTACATATTCCTATGACAATATATTCTGATTTAGTTGTTAATAGAGCAACGAACGTCTTTTTTTTGCTTTGCAAGGATATGAGTGATTTGCCTAGTAATTGGCGTGACCCGCTAGTACTTTTCTATCAGCTTAATCACTTGCAAAGTCTACATCTGAATAGCCAGTTAGAGAAAAAATAGTATAATTAGGATACCATAAGTCCAAATCCGTTATTCCGATTAGGTAATGGATTATTCTCTTTAGGCAGTCAAATGAGACTCCTTGGGAGGAGTCGACTGGAATCTTGCACATTTGCACATACTGAACATGATATCAGGTCGACTTGCTGTAAGGTAGAGTAGAGATCCTATCATGCATCGATACATTTTTTCATTGACATTTTTCCCATGTTGATCTGATTCAAAGGACGTGAAAGGGCTCATTGGAGTTCCATAGGCTTTTTCCTTGTCCAAATCGAATCTCTTGATCAACTCCTTTGCATATTTACTTTGGCATATAAAGATACCTTTGTTGTTTTGACTGATTTGGAGTCCCAGAAAGATGGTGAGCTCGCCCATGAGGCTCGTTTCGAACTCTCCCTTCATAAGTTTAGCAAAATTCTCCCACAAAGAGACTTTAGGACTACCAAAAATAATGTCATCAATATAAATTTGAACAATAGGCAAATTTGAGTTAAGTTTTTGGACAAAGAGGGTAGTGTCAATTTTTCCTCTTTTAAAATCATTTTCAAGCAGAAAGTTTCTAAGATGTTCATACCAAGCCTTTGGGGCTTGTTTCACTCCATAAAGAGTTTTTGATAGTTAAAAAACATGATTAGGAAAGGATAAATCTTCAAAACCGAGGGGTTGTTTGATGAAAACCTTTTCTTTAACCCATTTAAAAAAAGCACATTTGACATCTAGTTGAAAGAGTTTAAAGCGGTAAAAAAAGGCATAAGCAAGTAAGATGCGAATAGATTCTAACCTTGCCACAAGAGCAAAAGTTTCATCATAGTCTAAACCTTCTTGCTGAGAATAGCCTTGGGCTACCAATCTGGCCTTGTTTCTTACAACTTTTTTATTTTCGTCCAATTTATTCTGAAAGACCCACTATGTTCCAATGACAGACCAATCAACTGGCCTTTCAATAAGAGTCCATACTTGATTTCGGTCAAACTGTTCAAGCTTTTTTTTCATGAATATATTTAGCAATCATCTTTAGGTGCTTCATCAACTTTCTTTAGTTCCAGCAGGGAGACTAGGGCGATTGAGGCTTGTTTCCTTAAAGATACCCTGGTTTGCATTCTGTTTGAAGAATTTCCAATGATGAAATCATTTGGATAGCTTGCAGTATGTCTCCATTCACTTGGTACCATAATCTTTTTTGGAAGAGCAGGCGACTTCTCAGGACTAGCTCCTCTGTCTGATCAGTGTTAGTGGATAAAAGGTTTGTAATAGATTGAACAAGAGAGTCACCCTTAGGGAGTTGCATACTTGGGTTAGAGTCATAAAAATAACATGTATAGACTCTTTAACACTAAGAGTACGTTTATTAAAGACACAAAAAGCATGACTAGAAGGAGAGTAACACAGAAATATACCTTCAACGCTTCGTGGATCGAACTTACCAAGATTCTTCTTACCATTGTTGTGGACATAATATTTGCATCTGAAAGGGTAGAAGTAGTTGATGTTAGGTTTCTTCCCCTTTTAGAGTTCGTAAGGTGTTCTTTCTTAGAATAGGTCTGATCATGCACTTGTTAAGCATGTGGTAAGTTGTATTGACAGTTTCTGTCCAGAAGTGGTCTGATAAACCCTAATAGCATAGTTCGAGCAGTGTCTTGGAGAGAATGAATTTTTCATTCAACCACTCCATTTTGTTGTGGTGATCTGAGTGAGGAGAAGTTCTTAGAGATGCCATTATTATTGCAAAATTCTTCAAAGATTTTATTTTCAAACTCTTTTTTCTGGTCACTGTGGATGCTAGTAATGAAGTAACCAACTTCTTTTTGAATCTTTTTATAGAAAATTTCAAAATTTGTGAAAGCTTTGTGCTTTTGAGATAAGAAAATAACCCAAGTAAAATGAGAATAATCATTAACAATAATAAAAGCATAGCATTTACCACCAATACTTGTCGTTTCAGTGGACCCGAATAGATCCATGTGCACAACTGCAACGATTTTGAAGTTCTGATGTTGTCTGTTGCTTTGAATGAAGATCTGGTCTGTTTTCCAAACTAACATGTATCATATGGATGATCCTTTTCAAATTATAACCTAGGAAGTCTAATGACTAAATCAAGTATGGACAGTTTTTCGATTCCATGCATGCTGGAATGACTAACTTTCATGTGCCATATCCATGGATCGTCTAACATATGATAAAGGGGATATCTGCATTGTTCTGCACATAAATGTTTTCCACTCGATCCCCCACAATAGTAATGTTCTTGGATAAGTTTTTGATGGTGCATTTTGTAGCATTGAAGTTCACATCAAAGCCGGCATCACAAAGCTGGCTGATACTTAGCAGATTATGCTTTAGTCCTTCAACTAGATATACTTGAGATCACATGACAGACTGATTGTGATTGTACCGAAACCTGTGACTTCATCTATTGCATTGTCACTGAACCTGACATACCCTCCATCAAATTTCTTAACATTTTTGAAACTTTCTTTCTTTCTGATCATATGTCTTAAGCACCCACTGTCTATAACCCACATTCCCTTTTAGTAAGATTGCTTTGGAGGTGCCTGCATCAAGAAGCAATTAATTTGTTTTAGGACCCCAGTTTTCATTGGGTACTTGATTGTTAACAGTAGAGACTTTTCATCTCCACATCCATATTCCTATTGTAAGAGTTTTGCACCTGAGAGATTTGTGACCAGCTTTGCCGCAAGTGAAACAAATGGAATTATGAGAGTCATTTATTTCAAAATCATAGTTTTTTGGTTGAGTCTTATGAAAGATGTTATTGAGCTAAAAGAGCGATGACTTGATTATTTTCTGATCCTATTTAGACGCGTCTTAACTTCATCAAGCTCCTCTTGAAGTAAGTCGACTTTAGCTTGACTTCATTCAAGAAGAATCTCCCAGTTTTCCATTTTGTAAGAAATTTTGTTATATTTATCATTGTCCTTCTGAAGTTCTTCAGTACGCATATCAATAGTATTTTGAAGGTCATAGAAGTTAGGGAATTTAGGGAGTCTTACCTCACTGGTTTCACCAAGTGCCATGAAGCAGCTGTTTGTAGTTTTAGCTAGATTTTCCTTAGATTCTTCTTCATTGCTCCATGGCTTAATGATTTTGGGTTGCTGCCTCTGCGGGAGTTCTTCCTCCTCAGTTTTGGGCAGTTTTGAGGAGTGTGTCCTAGTCTTCCATAATAGTGGCATCGATCGTCATTTTGCTTGTTCTACCTTGACTCCTGTAGTGGTTTTTGTCTCTATTACCTCTACATCTGCCTAAATTCTCAAGTGATCAGTGATATCCCTTCATTGTTGGCTTCATCTAGATCTTATTCCTCAGTGAAAGATTTTTCTTTGAAGGCGACTGATTTTTTCTTATCATCTTTCTGATATCGCTGGATGTGATTGTGCTCATATGCCTTGATTTTTCCACGCAGTTCATCATATGTTATATTTTGCAGATCACTGTCTTCCAGAATGATAGGTTTTGTTTCCCAAGCCTTGGGAAGGCTTCGAATACATTTCCTGACTTGTAAGGAGTTTGCATATACCATGCCTGAGGATTTTAGTTCACTGACTGTCTTGCTGAATCTGGAGAACATAGTTTCGACGTCTTCATCGTCAGCCATTTTGAACAGGTCATATTCGTTGACTAGAGTATTTATTCAAGCCTCCTTAATTTTGCTTGTTCCTTCATAGGTAACTTCAAGTTTGTCCTACATCTCCTTTGCGGTTTTACAAGTTGATATTTTTCCATACTCAAATCCACTTACAACACAGTAGAGAAGACTGATGACTCTGACATTATCTGTAGAACTTCCTGCTTATCTTTGATAATTTCAAAGGACTCCAGATCAACATATTTTTCAGCAAATAAGTCAGGAATAGCTTTGGGACCCTCTTGATGACTAGACATGCTTGGTAGTTAGTGGATTGAACAAAATTCTGAATCTTTCCTTCTAGTGTGAGTAGTGTTGGCCATTGAAGTAGGGGGACGATTTGAAGAATGATAGTCTTGAAGGATAGCACCGGGAATTTGATAGTTAACCATTTGATCTTTTCTCACAAGCTGTTAGATTTATGAAGTGAGACCTTGCTTTGATACCAATTGACAGTCAAGAGGGGGTGAATTGAAATTTTTTTGATAGTTGACTGAGTTTGATGAGTAGTCGACTAAGATAGCAACTTAAAAATAAGGTAGAAAGTAAGAAGACACAGCGATGTATACTGGTTCAGATCACCAATGTGGTGCCTACTCCGATCCCCTTAGGTCAGTAGGGTTCCTTTAAGGTTCAAGTTTTTTTTTTTAAAATACAAAAGCAAAATAGATCTTATTAATTCCTAATGGTTCTCAAGTATCAAGTATAACAATATGTATCTATTGATCTATTTATCTAAAAAAAAACAAAAAACTATAAATCTAAACGAACATTAACGATGTCCTCTCCCACAAACTAAAATTCACTTCAAGATTCATGAATCAAAAATTAAGTCTGCGAAGCCAAATCGAATGAAGAATCATATGAAACACATCATATCTTTGGTGAATTAACCTCAAAATGCCTCCTCATTTGAATTCCCCTCTTTTGCAACTCCAAATACTTATCTTTAGGAATATCCAAAAGAATTTTCTTTAGATTAGGAATATCCTTAAGAGAATTATAACAACAAATGTTTCCCAATCAAGAACATCACTAAAAGGGGTGAGATAATTATCCTTAATTAAGACAGTTACACATCCCATGTAAAGTCTCTCCGCCATTCTTAGACTTGCAACTTCATATCCACTTGGATATATACAATATTTGTTTTTTCTTATCATGTCATAATATGAAACACCCTTTGGTAAGTACTTGTGAACTTGAACATCTTCATTTGTACTGTTTTCCCAATGTTGTAATAAAATTGGCCTCATTGGACCATGAACACCTCCAATAAGGAACACGAGAACGGGGTGGTCGGAGGGCGATGGGCCGCCTAGAAGGCCTTTGGTTGTGCCTAAAGGGAGATGTTGAAACATCTTTTGTTGGATTGAATTTTTCTGAGGTATTGGCATGCATAGAGTTCTAATTGAGTTTTTGTACAAATGTGGTATAGCAAAGGAAATTTCAGGTCCCCAATCATGATAAGCAAGCATGAAATGATCAGCACCAAGACTTCTATTTCAACAAGAATATTTTTGTGAAATGATAGTTACATAATCCATTGTTGTGTTCTTCATGAGAACCCATTCACGTGACTCAGCTATATATATAAATTTGAGTTAACATTGTAAAACTTAATGGTAGAAAATATACATGATCTTTATTTGAGTCTTCTGTTATGAATTTATTTATTTCTATTTCTTGAATAAAATAACCCTCAATAGCATATGTATGTTTGCATAGACCAAAATGATATATTGGGGGGTCCCTTTCTTTGTACACATACATCTTGATTTTTTTTTCCATTTCCAAATAGCTCCTGTGGAAGGAAATAACATTCAAGTACGTAGGACCATGAGGGATATACTCATCATCATCTTTTTCTTCCTGATTAATTTTGTTTTATTTTAACACTAAAATTGCAGTTCTAGATCTTGCAAGTCATGCTTCTAATTTCTCTATTTTGTTGTATCTTTTTGGTGTTGTGCTCTTATTTAAATTAATAATAGGGACATCATCATTCTGATTAATTGCCATTACTGACGAACCATTATTGAGAGTATGATGATGAGAAATTGATCTTAGGTTCAAGTGAAAGGGAGCTTATAACCTATCTTTTTCTCTCAGTTTGATGCGCAGATCAGAAATTTTTCAACTCTCTCAAGAAAGCCTAGTCTAAAAAACCTCACTCTTTTTCTCTCTTTCTTTACAATTGTTCACACAAGAGTACAATGCTTTGTAGAGTATAATAGTAGAGTTTTCAGCCTAAATTATTTTCTCAAAAGTATAAAACTACTATGTCTAGAAGAGGGCTAATATAAGAGCCTTCCAACGAAAACTAGTCGTTGGTGATTGACATTACCCAAGGGAATTCTTCCTATCAAGGATGTTAGGGGGATCCTTGATTGGGGATATATCCATTTGGATTGGATGTCCTTTCCGTCTTCAGCTGTTCAATCTTCTCTTGATTGTTTGAACTCCTTCTTTAGCTCTTCAATCATTTCTTGATTGATTTGCCTTCCTTCTGTGATATTTTAGTGCAATCTTCCTATCCGAATTAGATCTCTTTCCTTTCGCCAATGTTATGGTATATTTGCTTTCCTTTGGGGTATATGATTGACTTCCTTCCTGTAACACCCCACACCTTACAATACTAGTACAATACAAATGAAACATGATATGGTTTGATCAACTTAGCGCCAATTTTTAAAAGTGCTTGAATCTCGTGTTAATGGGCGGTATGTGCGTCTAACGCTTAAGAGGGTCGAGTGTATATATGTATTTTTGTCAATTGAGTAGATCACGAGATTAAATGAAGTGAGAGAATTGAGGTGCTTGTAGGACTTAATAAGCTAGCGGCTGAGTCACCTACTTGCTTAACTTAATTTGCTAGCTAAACGGAGACGAGACTCGACGTCGAATTTGTCCAACTTCGATTATGAATGAAGTCTGTGTTTAAGGGTGTAACTTTAGCCCGTGTTTTAGCATCGTAAGTGAACTTTATTTTCAGCCCAAGATGAATAATAAAAAGGGCCCAAAGACATCATTAACCACTTGAACATTTTGAGCCCAAACCTAAGAGAAAGTTGGAAAATGGGCAGCCCAAGCCCATCAACTTTGGAGCCCAATTAGGCAAACTTTTGAGGGCCAAGCACCTGCATCACCAGTGCCCTTAAGATGTAATAATGTGTGGTCAAAAGTGCTAGAGAAGTTCGGCCAAGGAAGCTTTTAAAACGGGATAAAAACACCACACTAAATTCATTTCAACTTAGACAAGAAAAATCTGCTTTCTTGGTTATTCTTTGCTCTCTTTCAAAGGGGTGAAAGACAAGCTTCACAACCTTGCAAGGATCCCTAAATAAGATCTAAACCTTGAGTTTAAATTTAAGTAAATCTACTTATGCACTTAGTATAGGTTGTTTATGAAAACCAAAGAAACAAGCTAATCACACATATGCTGGAAATTTTGGACAGCATGTATCCCAAGGATTCTTGTCCACTTTGCTTGTTAATAAAGAGGTTTTTCTCTTCTTGATTGGATGTATTATAAAGTAATACTTATGTATTTAAACAAGGTTGGTTTTTATAGTAATATAACAAGGCTGATTCACTACTTTTACAGTATACAAAAGTGAGTCCTTATATGATATCGCAATTGTGTTCTTAGTATGAACTTGTGGGCTGTTGGATGGATGTTTATTGGCTCACGTCCTTCATGACTTCTTGGGTGATGTTGTAAAGCTGTTTTAGTACTATTTGTATGTGTAAATATTTCTGAAACAATTTGCTTAGGGTTGGAATAGGTTTAGAGTTGTCGACGTCGAAATGTAGCGAAGGAAGGTAACATTATGCTGTCCATTTTTAGATTGTGTAGAATTGTTATGTGTTGTGCTTTGTGGGCTGTTGTAAGACTGTTGTGGCACTAAACTAGGCTGAACATGATGTGTACATGTGAATGTGTGTTAGAAAATACGATTAGGGGCGTAAAGGTTGAAAGAATACGCTCAGGTTTATAAATATTCGCTTGCTGTCCATGTATTGTTTTGTTATGTGATTAGGCTGCCAAAGTGTGTCTATTGGCTACTAATGCTAGTTTTATCACCTACTATGTGTAGATAAATATTTGGAGGAAGGGAAAGTATCTTGAGGTAGTAACGAGGTCGTACAACGAGCTATGTAAGGCTACTTGATTACGTATTGTTTGGCATGAAACGTAGATCCTTCCTTGGCACATAAATGCACCTACCAACTCCGACACAACTATTAACTGTGTCTACACTCTTTTACATATTCATATGCTTCAATGGATAGTCACCTTCAAATCTGCATACATGCTTGGATACCAAGTTACATGGGTTCTTGTTACTACATAAAGTCCATGAGTTGTTCCATTTCATATGCATTTCATTATTTGTGTAACGTACTCTTTTCATTGTCATATTGTCTTGTATGATTATC
>JAPFFP010054903.1:0-29001 GCA_026153255.1 Solanum medicagineum | reverse complement strand
TGCATCATAAGGGCCCCAATTTAGCCTATTTATCAATTAAGTCCCAAACTTTTCTATTTTGATCCAATTGAGGACTTTCGACTCAAATTAAACTATGCACGCCAAATTCACTTAATACTCTAATCATGCACCGGAAATACACTTAAGTTCAATTTACACGACATCCACAACAACATTTCCCAATTAGATAAATGTCCTTAATATAAAGAAAACGGGGTCTAACAAATATATAGAAATTAAAAATAATTTTCAAGAAAATCTTCAAGAATTGTAACATAAAACCTATCAACTATCAACTATCAACTACTACATTCATCGGGCACATGGGAGAACAATCCCATGTTCTGGGTAGCCTTTACATACCTGGGATGAAGAATTACCAACTCTTCTTTAAGTACTTGGACCCGAACTTTGAAACCCTCAACTCTTTCTTCTTCTTCTCTTAGAACTCCCATTTGTAGACTTTGAAAAATAATGCATTTGAACCCTTCATACGAATTAAAGGAGTTAAAACATGTTTTGGAGTATTAAAATAGGTTGGGAGTACCTAAAATACCCTTCTCGAAATTAAAAGAAAACTTGTCACTAAAACTTGCACTGGTCCGCCACGTGGACCCATCACACACCAGTGTATTTTCGAGAATTTCAACCTCCGTCAAAAATGCAGAAAAAACATAAGTGTGGGTTCGTATCATGGCCCTGTCGCGCACCCTCACTATTTTCGGTTAAATTAGAAAAAATTATTTTTCGATCTGGTTGCTCTAAAACGAGTTGAGGCCATTTTCCCAGTCGATGTTTTGCATTGTTCGCAAATTCGGTCTCGAATTTTTCCAACAGAGATTTGGAAGACGCATTATGTGCATGATTATGTTTTAGGGGCGTTTCGGTAAGTTTCACAGGGTGTTACATCATCTCCTCCTTGGGATCATTCATCCTCGAATGATGAGTAAAGCAGAATAAAGTGAGAATAGACTCAAAAATCATCTCACTCCTCACTCAAGAACCCTCGAACCCTCAAGTATCCATTACTTACCTACATCTCTATCTTAGACTCAAGAATAGAATTAACATATCAACTCGAGAATGGGAACTTCAATAACTTTAAGGATAAGGATATTACCTTCAGCATCATCGTCATTCGATATGAATAGGTGCGGGTATTTGAGTTTCATCGCTTCCTTAGCTTCCCACGTAGCTTCCTTCACAAATTGGTTCCTCTATAGAACTTTGATGGAAGCTTTCTCCTTATTCCTCAGCTTGCAAACCTGTCAATCAAGGATTTGGACTGGAATTTCTTCGTAGGACAGGCTATCCTTCACTCCTATACTCTCAATAGGAATTGCCAATGCAGGATCCCCCAAATACTTGTTTAGTATCGAAACGTGGAACACCGGATGAACTCTATCTAGTTTAGAAGGCAGGTCTAGCTCATAAACGACCTTACCAATCCTCCTCAAAAATTGGTACAATCTAATATATCGTGGACTCAACTTTCCCTTCTTACCAAACCTTATGACACCGTTCATGGGTGACACCTTCAAGTACACCCAATCATCCACCTCAAACTCCAAGTCCCTTCTCCTCACATCAGTATAAGATTTTTGACGACTTTGTGCTGTCTTCAATCTTTCCCAGATGACTTTCAGCTTCTCCATGGACTGGTAGACAAGATCAGGTCTAATCAACTCAGCTTTGCCAACCTAAAACCAGCCAATCGGTGATCTACATCTCCTCCCGTATAATGCCTCATAAGGGGCCATTTGAATGCTGGCATAGTAGCTATTGTTGTACGTAAATTCGATCAAGGGCAAAAGATCATCCTAATTTCCTTTGAAGTCGATGACACACACTCTCAACATGTCCTCTAAAGTCTGAATGGTACGCTCTGCATGTCCATCTGTCAGAGGGTGGAAGGTTGTGCTCAGGTTCACTCTAGTACCTAATCCCTTCTGAAAAGATCTCCAAAATTGAGAGGTGAATTGAGCTCCTTTGTCCAAGATGATGGACAAGGGAACCCCATGCAACCTCACAATCTCACGAATGTATAGTCGGGCATACTCCTCAGCCATTTAGTTGTCTTGACTGCCAAGAAGTGGGCTGATTTAGTCAACCTGTCCACAATCAGCCATATCAAATCATGCTACTTTTGGGACCTCGATAGACTGGTAGTGAAGTCTATGTTGATCATTTCCCAGTCAGGAATTTTGCAGTTTTGAGCCAATCCACACGGTCTCTGATGTTCAACATTGAGCTGTTGAAAATTGGGGCACTTATAGACAAATTCTGCAATGTCCCTCTTCATTCCATTCCACCAATAGACTTATCTCAAGTCGTGGTACATCTTGGTATAACCAGGATGGATAGAGTATCTAGAACTATGAGCTTCATCCATGATCCTCTCTCGAACACCATCAACATCCGGCATACACAATCTACCCTAGTATCTAAACACCCCATCTCCCCCTTTGGAAAAAACCATCACCTTCTGCTTGTGAACCTTTTCTTTCAATTGGAACAAAATAGGGTCTTGGTCTTGCTTTTCCTTCACTTCTGACACCAAGGATGAAGCAGAACCATTCTGAACATTAATCCCACCTTCATTGTTCTCTTCAAGTTTCACTCCCAGTCGAGCCAATCTATGAACTTCCTTAGCAAATTCTCTATTCTCTTCCTCTACATGGGCAGTGCTACCCATAGACAATCTGCTAAAAGCATCAGCAACAATGTTAGCCTTACCTGGGTGGTAAAGGATGCTCAAATCATAGTCCTTTAGCAGTGCCAACCATCTCCTCTGCCGCGGTTGAGCTTCTTCTGACTGAATACGTATTGCAAACTCTTATGGTCAATGAACACGTCCACATGTACTCTATACAAATAGTGACGCCAGATCTTAAGTGCGAGCACCACTGCTGCCAACTCCAGATCATGAGTTGGATAGTTCTTCTCATGGAGCTTAAGTTGTCTGGAAGCATAAGCTATCACCTTCCCTCTCTGCATTAGCACACCCAACCAATCCAACTTTGGATGCATCACAGTATATCACGAAGTATCCTGTCCCATCAGGCAAAGTCAAAACTAGTGTTATAGTCAACCTAGTCTTCAACTCTTGGAAACTCTTTTCACATTCGTCCAACCACTGAAACTTAGCCTTCTTCTGAGTTAGCTTGGTCAAAGGTGCTAACAAAGAAGAGAATCCCTCAATAAATCTACGATAATAGCCTACCAGTCCCAAGAAAGTTCTTATTTTTGTCGGAGAGGTCGGTCTAGGCCAATTCTTAACCGCTTCGATCTTCTTGGTATCTACCCGAATGCCACCCCCCAAAACAACATGGCCTAGAAAAGCCACAGACTTGAGCCAAAAATCACACTTTGAGAATTTCGCATACAATGCATGTTCTTTAAGAGTTTGCAAAACCACTCTAAGATGATTAGCATGCTCCTCTCATCCTTAGAATACACCAGAATATCATCAATGAACACGATCACAAACATATCAAGATACAGTCTAAATACCTTGTTCATCAAATCCATTAAAGCCGCAGGTGCATTTTTCAACCCAAAGGACATGACCAAGAACTCAAAATGTCCATACCGTGTCATAAAGGTTATCTTTGGAATATCTCTTTCCCTCACCTTCAATTGATGGTAACCCAATCTGAGGTCTATCTTGGAGAAGCAAGTAGCACCCTAAAGTTGGTCAAATAGATCATCTATTCTGGGGATACATATTCTTTATCGTCTTGTTCAGTTGCCGATAGTCTACGCACATTCTGAGAGATCCATCTTTTTTATGCACGAATAGAAGGAGAGCACCCAAAGGAGAGACACTAGGCCTTATGAAACCTTTCTCTAATAGGTCTTTCAATTGTTCTTTCAATTTCTTCAACTCAGCAGGGGATATTCTATAAGGTGGTATTGAAATAGGTTGGGTCTCGGGAAGAATATCAATCTGAAAGTCAATTTCCCTATCAAAAGGGGCTCTAGGTAGATCATAGGAAACATCTCAGGAAACTCATTCACAATCGGGACTGACTCAAGAGTAGCGAATTTAACATTATCAGACTTAACTCTCACGAGGTGGTAAATACAACCCTTGGAGATCAACTTTCTGGCTCTAAGATAAGAGATAAACTTGTCCTTAGGTGCGACAACACTCCCTTTCCACTCTAAAATGAGCTTATTAGGAAATTGAAACTTAACAATTCGGGTTTTACATTCAACAAAGGCATAATAGGCGTGAAGCTAATCCATGAAAAGTATTATATCAAAGTCAACCATCTCCAATTCTACCAAGTCAGCTAAGGTATCTCTATGATAAATGGATACTATACAATCCCTGTAAACCCTCTTAGTTAAGATAGACTCACCGTTAGGAGTCGAAACAGCAAAAGGTTCAAGCATACACTCTGGGAGAATCTCGAACTTACTAGCCACAAAAGGGGTCATAAAAGACAAAGTAGCACCGGGGTCAAACAATGCATAACAATCAAAAGTAAAGACTCAAAGCATACCCGTAAAAACAGATAGTGCAACCTCCTGATCCTGTCGATTACCCATAGCATAAAGACGGTTCATCCCACCTCCTGTACCCGTAATAGTACCCCTCTGTTGATTGTCAGCTAGGGGTGCTGCGAAGGATTATGGCCTGCTGCTCCCCTCACCTCGTCTCCTCTTCGGACACTCAAATTGGAAGTGACCAGTCTGTCCACATAAATAACACACATCCTTACCCACATGGCATCACCTAGATGAAGCTTACCACACTTATCACAAGGTGTCTTTGCCCTTGCACCTCGGTCACACTAGCCTGAGATTGAGCACCCGGAGCCCTGAAATTCTGGTAACCATAAGACTTCTGATCATACCTATTTGGCTAGACAGAAGCACTCGCTATAGAGGGTGCCTGGTGAGACGATCTCTTCTGAAAATAGGACTTGTCACCCTTATTCTACCTCTGCTGGCTAGGCTCATGCCTAACTGATTTTGCCCTCCTGTTCATCTGCTCTTCTCTATTTATTTTCTTGTCCTTCTCTGTTGGTTGGAAATACACCATAATCCTAGAAATGTCCACGCTGAGGATCAACAAGGCTGCTTTGCACTCTTCTACACATGTCTGCCCAGGCCAGACACTAACGTCCTTAACCAGGCCCTCATGTCTTGCGCCATCTCTAGAGCATACCTGGATAGCTTAATAAACTTTAGCTATACTCCTTAACTTTCATCCCTCTTTGCTTCAAGTTTATGAACTTATCAACCTTCACCTCCCTCAACTCTCGAGGGAATAAATGGTCCGGTAAAGTAGCTTCAAATTCTTCCCATTCTGCAGGTTCTACACCCTCACCGCTATTATCCTCTCATTGGTTGTACCACACATTAGCAACATCCTTCAACTGGTAGGAGGCAAGCTTAACTCCCTCAATGTCATTAGCATGCAAAGCTTTTAGGACCTTATACATTTCATTAATAAAATTCTGCGGGTCCTCCTTAACCTTAGACCCCATATACACTGGCGGGTTCATCCTAAAGAAATCTCTGAGTCGGGTTGTAGCTGAGGACTTCTATGAGCTAGAGCTAAGAGTTTGAGGACCCCGACTGTTACCCTGGGAGTTCACCAGTTTAGTCAACATGGTGATGGATCCCCTAAACTCTGCCTCAGTGCTGGGAGTTGGCTGAGGCTGTACAGGGGGTGCTTGTAGGACCTCAGCAGTCCTAGCAGGCTGTCCTCGTCTCCTCATCTCCATCTGAACTGGGACCTCAGTTTGGGTGTTCTCAACAGCTGGGGCTGAGGCATCTCTCTGAGCAGCTATTCTCTTTGGTGGCATTTTTTGCAATACGTATAATACACGAATTAGAAGGAGTTTCTTCATAGAGTTAAACTCCATTGCACAAATTCAGATCATAGAAGAAGGGTAACACTTCCTAATGTCCTATAGCCTCCTACTTATGAAGTGTGGTGCACAACACACCTATAAAAAATACTCTACTAGACACGACTTCATAGACTCCCTAGGACACTTGAACTCTATGCTCTGATACCAAGTTTGTCACGCCCCGGGAGGGTACCCCAAACGTAACTAACACTCATAGACTATTGCTAGCCCCCAAGCAAACCAGTGAGTCTCATTGCATTCATTCAATCAATTGATTAGAGAAAGATATTAAAGAAAATCTAAGCTATCAGTGGGCTATAAAACTCATCATCTACGTTTATCACATGAAATAAGAATAGAGGACAATCCCAATATAAATAAGGAAAATAGGGGAAAAGAAATCCCAACATAAGCCATCATCTGTCCATGTCTATGGAGCCTCTATAACTATAGTCTAAAAAGGTACCATGATAGGCCATTGCTACCACAAGCCAATAAAATAACTCAAGACAATAGAAAAGGGAAATAGAGACATGCTCCGAATGCAGCGGAGGACTTACCAAGTCTTTGTCTAGGAATCTGTGAACCTCAACGATTTGCCTACTAAAGTCTTCTGTATACTAAATCTGCATCATAAAATAATGCAATGCCAAAGGGGCGTTAGTATGTAGAATATACTGTATGTAAAATGGGCTAAGGTAAACAATATAAGAAAAACAATATAATATGACATCAGCTCATCAGTCTCTCATTCTCAACTCGGAGTAAGGAATAAGACTCTGTTACGTCACCGTCAATCAAGACTCATACTATCAGATCAAACTCAGAGTACTATCAGTATGGGACCTATCTGGGAGTTTCTCTAATCGATAACCATCACCTATGAGTCGGTAATGATATAACGAAGAGATTTCATTGACACATACATCCAGTACCTTATCGGGGTAAAGGGCGAGTTTGTTAGTGGATCTAAAAGTCTATCAAGTCCTCTGCAGGACAAAGGAAACATCCACTTTGAAGGTCCAATCTTCTCCTATGCTGGCCACGTAGTTAATGGATGCGAGTGGGACTCACTCTTACCCATTTCGGTGCTCAATACTCCTTTCATGACTCGACTTTCTCTTAAATCTATCAATAAATCAAGACTTTCCATCACCTAGTCTTTACGGGTAAGAAACCTCAACTCATTCCATCATCTATCAACTCAAGAAGTAGCATCATCCTTTCAAAGTTAATTTCTCTCTCATTTAGACTTTAAAGACTCTATCCTCATCAATTTCAGTCATCAATACATTCATCTCAGGACACGGACCATAGCAATCAATACACCTCGACTGTCATGGCTCTAGACACTACCCATAATTTCATTCTTGACGTCTTTAGCAAGGAAATCATGTAGCTATATACATAATCATACAAAAATACATGTAACCAGTTAGTTCAAGTTATGATGATCATCAATTTAAGATAATATATAGAAATTAAAAATAATTTTCAAGAAAATCTTCAAGAATTGTAACACAAGACCTATTAACTATGAACTATCAACCTACTACATTCATCGGGGCACAAGGGAGAACAATCCCATGTTTGGGGTAGCGTTTACATACCTTGGACGAAGAATTACCAACTCTTCTTCAAGAACTTGGACCCGAACTATGAAACCCTCAACTCTTTCTTCTTCTTCTCTGAGAACTTTTGTTTGTCGACTTAGAAAAATAATAGGTTTGAACCATTCATAGGAATTGAAGGTGTTAAAAAACATTTTGGGGTATTACAATAGGTTGGAAATACCCAAAATACCCTTCCCAAAATTAAAAGAAAATTCATCACCAAAAATTGCACTGGTCCGCGACGCGGACCCATCACGCACCAGTGTATTTTTGGGAATTTCAACCTCCATCGAAAATGCAAAAAAAAACATAAGTATGGGTTCGCGATGGGTCCCGTCGTGATCCTGTTAAGCACCCTTACGATTTTTGGGTTAAATTAGTTAAAATTATTTTTTGACCCGGTTGCTCAAAAATCGGGTCGAGGCTATTTTCCCAGTTTATTTTTTGCACTGATCGCAAATCTGGTCTAGAATTTTCCATCGAAGCTTTGGAAGACGTATTACGCGCACGATTATGTTCTAGGGGTATTTCGGCAAATTTTACGAGGTGTTACAAAATTCGAGGCCAGATATGTGATCAATATGAAAAATTGAGTGGGAAAGTGATCTCACTTGGTTTTTAGGGCAACCAGATCAAAAGATCATTTTTTGATGCAAAAATAATTTTTAGTGAGGGTGCATGAAAGGTGTGCGATGCTATAGGTGTGCCACGCTCACCTGCCGCGGACCAACACTTAATATTGTTTCAAAAATTTTCTATGGGATTAAAAAATTAATTCGAAGAATACTCGGTGAAAATCACCCAAAAGACATATGGTCTGCATTGCGGACCCCGTATCTCGAGGCAGAACTTTTTTTCTTAATTTTTTGAGGGGCATTCTAGACCTTTTTCAACCCCTCCTAAACTCAGAACACAATCTAAATGGGTCATTTTGAGTGTAAAAAGGATTTTAAACCCCCATTCTAAGTCCTTTCTAAGTTCTTGAAAAAAACTTAGGCTAAAGAGAAGAGAAGAGAAGAGAAGCGAGGAATTGAGGAGTTCGAGGAGAATTCTTTGAGGTTCATTGTCAAAAGTTTCACACCAGGTATGTAAGGCTAAACTAAAATATGAGATTGTTCTTCCATGTGCCCCATAGATGGTAATAGAGGGTTGAGAGTCCACGTGTCCACATATATGTTTCTTGAAATATTTTCTTGAAAATTATATCTATTACATGTATTTTCATATGTTGATGATCATCATAAACTTGCTTCTTGAATTGAATATTTTTTATGAGATATTGTATAACCCGATATGTTGATTTGTGAAAGCATGCATGAATGAACCTAGGGATAGAGTCTAGAGCCTTGACTTAAGTATGTTGATGGTAATATTGATATGAGTATGAGGTTGCGTTAGTTGAGCTTACAATTCTCAACTAGAATATTGCATATAAGACGGTAATTTAGGTTCTTCCAACCCGTTGGTAAAAGATAATGAAACGACGCCAAAAAGTGTCTGAATTTGTAATTTTCATATATCTCAAAATTCATACATGATATCAAAAATTTGGCTTCGCATTCTTGTTCAAGGAGTCTAATTGAGTGGAAAATGGCCCTAACCCAGATTTAAGAGTAATCATAGCAAAATTTGAAAATCGTGAGAATGAGATTTCCAGAGAGTATCCGCGCCCCTAGCGCGACGCGCCAAGGGTGCGCTCTAGTGTTATTTTTTGTGCAGTTTTTCACGTTCGGTCCAAGACTTTTGGGTCTTGGGCCTAAGTGTTCCCAAACGTGAAACTACCTATACTTAGCCATATTCACCCTCATAACATTCAAGACATTCCTCAATACTCACTTAAACACTTAGACTCATATTTCTCTCCAAACTCAAGTCCCTAAAACTCATCCGGATCTTAAGTTTCTCATTCAAGCTTTAAGTCTCGATCTTTAATCTTCATCAAGTTATTCTCTAAAGCTAAGGTATGTGGGGTTTTTATGGGTTCCTTTCACCCATGATGCCCAAGTTTTCTTTTACCCTAAATTGCATGATTTAAAGTTGATTTACTCAAGGGTCTTATCTATTATGAATTTCACTGCACACTATGTTGGGGCTTCATGAAATTATGACTATTTTTAGCATACTCTGAGCTATGAATCTAAGATTTATTATGAGATTTGATGAAGGGTTTTGATGAATATTGCTTAAGGGTATTACCAAGTATCTGTTGATGGTTTTACACTGGATTTTCTAGCATGATTCCACTCTTGAATTGCATGGTTTTATATTAGTGCTAAACACCCGCCAAGTGTTTGATAAAATATCTGGTTATGATTTCTTGAGAAATTTAAGGTACAATGCATGTCCTATGAGTTGAATGACTATATGATGATGAAAGGAATGTATGTATATGATATTATCTCTATAGTGTGGGAAAAATGACCAAGCCTCACTCTGGACGTTGTAAGCCCCGGTAACCTTGTTGAGGGGTTTGTACCTCGATTGCCTCATTCGGGAGGTGGCAGGCCCGTGCAACCATGTCGAGGGGTTTGTTCCTTGATAACCATGTTGGGGGGTTTGTACCTCATCAACCATGTTGGGGGGCTTATACCTCATCAGCCATATAAAAGGGTTTGTACCTCATGCGCCTCTCCAAGGAGGTGGTAGGCCTTTGATATTCACTAATATGGTCTCTCTATACACATGGATTATGTTCTATATAAGCATGGTTTACTTCAAGCATCATTTATACATGGCATATTGCTATAGGCTTATTCATTGCCTATGTTATGCATTTTGTGTATGGTGCTTATCACTTGTTGTATAGCATCCTATATACTTTGTACATTCAAATGTACTAACACATACTCTATGACTACATGATGTCACCATGTAGGAACCGGAGCCCCGCTAGAGCATGTTCCTCTACCTGGCTAAATCGATTTCACTCAAGCTTGTTTGCGAGTCCTTCATTCCGGGGACATTGCTTATGATCCCATGCTATGTTCTAAGACTATCTTCCTTTTATATTTATGTTGACTATGAAGGTGAGCCCGGTTGCTTGTCTTGGCCCCCGCTCTTATCTATGTAGTAGAGGTGTTGTTGGACATGTCATGTGTAATGTTATAAGCTTTGACTCTCTCTTGAATCTTGTTGTTTATTATATGAAAGATGTCCCTTAGCCCCGTTCATACGTATTTACTATCTCTTAATGTTATTTTATTGCCCCTGCGACCAAGGATGTGTAATGATGTGCTAAGAGGCTTTCTTGGGGTCCCTTTGGATTCCCCTTGCACCGTTCACATCTAGGCCCTAGGCTTGGGTCGTGATAAACTTGGTATCAGAGTACTAGGTTGTTAATGGTCCTCGTCATCCAACACACCGCATCGATTAGAGTCTTGTTCATGGTTGTGTTATGCACCACAACTATGAGCTAGAGGCTTTGAGGCGTTTATGAAATGTTTCCCTTCTTCTTACTCTATGTCGTGCTATAGAAGTTGAAGTAAGGTTTTCCCCCTAACAATTGTCCTTTGCTATGCTAGATCATACCTAACACAAGAGGAAGGAGAGCTTGCACTCTCGATGAACAACCGGCTCATGGTGAGCTCGGGGATGCTCTCATTTTCTTGGACAAGTTGAGGTTAACCAAGCCAACCAAGGGCCCAAGCCCCTCATGCTCCTACATTGGCATCTCGATTGAGAGATTTCATGAGGATGAATCCCCCTGAATTCTATGGGTCAAAGATGGATGAGGACCCTCAAGGGTTCATTGATGAGGTCTACAAGATTTTGGCTATTATGGGTGTTAGATCAGAAGAGAAGGCGGAGTTGGCGGCTAACCAACTCAAGGGGGTGGCACAAATATGGTTTGATCAATGGAAAGAGGAGAAGGAAATCAATAATGTGGTGCTTTGGGAAGAGTTCAAGATGGTTTTTCTTAATCAGTTCTTCCGTCTTGAGCTTAGGAAAGCAAAACTGGTGGAGTTTATGAATTTGAGACAAGGGTCTTTGAGTGTGAGGGAGTATGTCCTCAAGTTCAACTAACTTTCAAAATATGCTCCACACTTGCTGGTGAACTCAAGGTCTAGAATGAATAAATTTGTGATTGGTGTTTTCGACTTGGTGAGTGAGAAGTGCTGGTCCACGATGTTGATTAGTGACAAGGATTTGTCCCGTTTGATCACCTATGCCGAACAAATGGAGGGGAAGAAATTGAGGAAGAGAAGGGCTCATGAATCCAAGAGGGCCTATTTTGAGGGAAAGTTCCATACTCGAAAGCGTGGTCAGTTGCATCAAGGCCAAGGGTCTTCTCATACATTTCAAAAGAGGGTTGTCGATGACTTTCCAAAAGCCCAAGGTGTTGGAGTGTGGTTCCTAATGGTGGGTGTCCAAAATGTGGTAGGGTCATAGTGGCCCATGCTTGAGGGATACTAATGCTTGTTATGGTTGTGAGGAAGTTGGGCATAAGGTGATGAATCACCCTTGAAATCACAACAAGGGTAAGGAGGTTCGTACACAAGGTGCTAATATGATCCCGTTGGGGAGAGGTGGTAAAAAAGGTGGTGCCCCAAGGCATAATCGGTTCTATGCACTCCAAGGGAGGCAAGGGGTTGAGGAGGTTCCCGATGTCATCACCAGTATGTTAAAAGTCTTTGATGTTGATGTGTATGCATTGATTGATCTGAGTGCCACTCTTTCTTTTGCTACCCCCTTTGTTGCCAAATAGTTCCATGTTGAGCTCGAATTGTTGTGTGAGTCATATGAGATATCTACTCCTATTGGTGCATCTATTATTGCTAGGAAGGTCTGTAGAAATTGTCCTATTTGCATCTTACATAAAATATTGCCTTGTGATCTTGTTAAGTTGGATATGGTTGATTCTGATGTCATTCTTAGGATGGATTGGTTGTATGCATACTATGACTCTATTGATTATTCAACCCATAGGGTCAAGTTCCAATTCCCAGATGAACCTGTCCTTAAGTGGGAGAGTCATGATGTGGTGGCCATGGGTAGGTTCATCTGTTGCACTAAAGCCCGTAAGTTGATCTCTAAAGGGTGTCTCTATCATCTTGTGAAGGTTAGGGATGTGCAGTCCAAGGTCCTTCCCATAGATTCGGTTCCGGTTGTAAATGATTTTCTGGTTATCTTTCCAATTGACCTTCCCGGTGTTCCTCCCAAAAGGAAAATAAATTTTGGTATAGACCTCCTTTTCGATACTCAACCCATTTCTATCCTCCCTTACCGTATAGCCCCGGTAGAGTTGAAGGAGTTGAAGGAACAATTGAGGGACTTGTTGGAGAAGGGATTTTTTAGGCCTAGCCAATCACCTTAGGGTGCATCGGTGTTGTTTGTGAAAAAGAAGGATGGGTCCCTTAGAATGTGTATTGACTACCGGCAACTTAATAGGGTCACTATCAAGAATAGGTATCCACTTCCAAGAATTGATGATATTGCAAGGGGCTAGCCACTTCTCTAAGATTGATCTTTGGTCCGAGTATCATCAAGTTAAGGTGAGGGAGTGTGATATTCCTAAGACGGCCTTTCGGACTAGACATGGGTATTATGAGTTTGTTGTGATGTCTTTTGGGTTGACCAATGCACTGACTATCTTCTTGGATCTTATGAATAGGGTCTTCAAACCCTACAATGATTCATTTGTTGTGGTCTTCATTGATAATATTTTGATCTATTCTCATAATGAGGAGGAGCATGTGGCTCATTGGAGGGTAATGTTGTAAAGATTGAGGGAGGAGAAGTGTGAATTTTGGTTGAAAGAAGTTACCTTCCTAGGCCATGTGGTGTCAGGGGATGGTATTAAGGTGGATCCTAAAGAGACAGATGTGATTAGAAATTGGCCTGGACCATCAACTCAACTGGATATTTGGAGCTTCTTGGGCTTAGCGGGTTACTATCGGAGGTTCGTGATTGGGTTCTCTTCTATTGCCTCCCCCATGACTAAATTGACTCAAAAGAAGGCTAAGTTTATGTGGATCGATGAGTGTGAGAGGTGTTTTCAAACATTGAAAGATAAGTTTGTGTCTGCTCCTATTTTGTCACTACTGGAAGGACTAGAAGGATTTGTTGTGTATTGTGATGCTTCGAGAGTTGGTTTGGGTTGTATTCTAATGCAAAATGGAAAAGGTGATAGCCAATGCTTCTAGGCAACTCAAAGTGTATGAAAAGAATTATCCTACTCAAGATCTTGAATTGGCCGCCGTGGTTTTTGCTTTGAAAATTTGGCGTCATTATTTGTATGGGGCGCATGTTGATGTGTTCACCGATCATAAGAGTCTCCAATATGTCTTCACTCTAAATGATTTTAACTTAAGGCAAACAACATGGTTAGAACTTCTTAAGGACTATGATATGAATGCGCATTATCATCTCGGTAAGGCTAATGTTATGGCGGATGCTTTGAGTAGGTTGTATATGGGTAGCCTAGCTCATGTTGATGATGGTGAAAAGGAGGTGGCTAGAGAGGTCCATCGGTTGGCTAGGTTGGGTGTTAGGTTAGAAAAGGTTGATAATGGTGTTGTTGTTGTTGTTGTTGATGGTTCTAATCTTCCTTGGTTGAGGAGGTAAAAGCTAAGCAAGACCTTGATCCCTCCTTGTTAGAATTGAAGGCCTTGGTTAGTAATGGGAGAGTGGAGGTTTTCTCCCAAGGGGGAGATGGTACACTTAGATACTAAGGTGGATTGTGTGTGCCTTGTGTTGGTGGCTTGAGAGAGAGGATTCTTGATGAGGCCCATGGTTCTTCCTATTCTATTCACCCTGATTCTACTAAGATGTATAGAGATTTGAGAGAGGTGTATTGGTGGGGAGGCATGAAGAGGGATATTTCCAAAGTTGTGTCTGGTTGTCATAGTTGCCAACAAGTCTAAGCCGAACATCTAAGGCTGGGTGGCCTAACCCAAGACATAGAGGTTCCTACTTAGAAGTGGAAAGAGATTAATATGGACTTTGTAGATTGGTTGCCCAAGACTAGAAAGGATTTTGATTCCATTTGGGTTGTGGTTGATAGGATGACGAAATTGACTCACTTTCTACCAGTTAAGACCACATATGGGGCTGAAGATTATGTTAGGTTGTACATTCATGACTTGGTAAGATTGCATGGGGTTCCTTTGTCCATCATATCAGATCATGGTGCTCAATTTGCTTCACATTTTTGGGGGGTCTTTCCAAAGGGGCTTGGTACGAAGGTTAAACTTAGTTCAACCTTCCACCCTCAAACAGATGGTCAAGCTGAAAGGACTATCCAAACACTTGAGGATATACTTAGGGCTTGTCTATTGGAGATTAAGGATAGCTGGGATGATCATCTTCCATTGATTGAGTTTGCCTATATCAATAGCTATCATTCTAGTATCGGTATGGCTCCTTTAAGGCTTTCTATGGTAGACGTTGTAGATCATCGGTTGGGTGGTTTGAAGTTGGAGAGATCGCTATGCTGGGAGCAGATGTGGTTATGGAGGCTCTTGAGAAGGTTAGGATGATTAGAGAAAGGTTGAAGACGGCCCAAATTCATCAAAAGTCCTATGCCGATGTGAGGAGAAGGCAGCTTGAATTCAAAATTGGTGATTGGGTTTATTTGAAGGTGACAACCATGAAGGGTGTGGTTCATTTTGGTAAGAAGGGAAAATTGAGTCCAAGATATGTGGGTCCTTATAAGGTAATAAGGAGGATTGTCAAGGTAGCTTATGAGTTGGAATTGCCTAGTGAGATGGATTTGGTTTATCCGGTCTTTCATGTTTCTATGTTAAGGAAATGTGTAGGAGACCCTAATGCCATTGTGCCCCTTGATGTTGTGGGTGTTGTTGAAGACAATTTGACCTATGAAGAGGTTTCGGTTTAGATTTTTGATAGACAAGTGAAGAGGTTGAGGAACAAGGATGTGGCTTCCGTTAAGATCCTTTGGAGAAATCAACAAGTTGAAAGTGCTACATGGGAGGCTGAAGCCGACATGAAAAAGCGATATCCTTATCTTTTTCACTCCACTCAAGTCTAAGGTATACATCTAAGTCCCCTATGTGATTTCAAGTCTAAGTTCAGCCCATGGCATTTGCATGCATTCATGTTTAAATTGACAAGTTCATGATGATTTTACACTTATGTTGAGATTTTTGGAATGATATTTAAGTGCATTGTTGCATCCTTATGTGGGCTGAAATTGTCATATTTACGTCTCTCATATACATTTCTTTGAAATTCGGGGACAAATGTTCCCAAGGGGGAGTTATTGAAACAACCCCAAGAAGTGTCCAGAAATATGCCTCGAAAGTGCCCGGAATCGTAATTTCCATATATCTCAAAATCCATGCGTGATATTAAAAATTCAGCTTCATATTTTTGTTTAGGGGGTCAAATTGAATGGAAAATGGGTCTAACCTCGATTTAAGAGCAACCGCAGCAAAATTTGAAAATCGCAAAAATGCAATTTCTAGAGAGCATTCGCGCCCCTGGCACGAGGCGCCAAGAGCGCGCTCTAGTGTTATTTTTGTGCAGTTTTTCAAGTTCGGTCCAAGGCTTTTGGGTCTTGGGCCTAAGTGTTCCCAAACGTGAAACTACCTATACTTAGCCATATTTCACCCTCATAACATTCAAGACATTCCGCAATACTCACTTAAACACTTAAGACTCATATTTCTCTCCAAACGTAAGTCTCCAAAACTCATTTGGATCTTAAGGTTCTCATTCAAGCTTCAAGTCTTCATCTCTAATCTTTATCAAGTTATTCTCCAAAGCTAAGGTATGTGGGTTTTTTTCATGGGTTCCTTTCACCCATGATGCCCAAGTTTCCTTTTACCCTAAATTGCATGATTTAAAGTTGATTTACTCAGGGATCTTATCTATAATGAATTTCACTGCACACTATGTTGAGGTTTCATGAAAGTGACTATTTTAGAATATTTTGAGCTATGAATCTAAGATCAATTGTGAGTTTTGATGAAGGATTTTGATATATATTGCTTGAGGGTATTACCAAGTATCTATTGATGGTTTAGCATGATTCCACTATTGAATTGCATGATTTTATACTAGTGGTAAGCACCCGCCAAGTGTTTGATAAAATGTCCGGTTATAATTTCTTGAGGAATTAAAATGTCCAATGCATGTCTTATGAGTTGAATGACTATATGATGATGAAAGAAATGTATGTATATGATATTATGTCTATAGTGTGGGGAAAATGACCAAGCCTCACTTTGGACGTTGTAAGCCCGGGTAATCTTGTTGAGAGGTTTGTACCTCGATCGCCTCGTTCTGGAGGTGGCAGGCCTGTGCAACCATGTCGTGGGTTTTGTACTTTGATAACCTTGTTGGGGGGTTTGTACCTCATCAACCATGTTGGGGGGCTTGTAGCTCATCAACCACATGAAGGGGTCTGTACCTCCTGCGTCTATCCAAGGAGGTGGTAGGCCTTTGATATTCACTAATATGGTCTCTCCTTACACATGGATTATGTTCTATATAAGCATGATTTACTTCAAGCATCATTTATACATGCCATGTTGCTACATGGTTATTCATTGCCTATGTTATGTATTTTGTGTATGGTGCTTTTCACTTGTTGAACACATCATCGAATCCTGTTAAACATTCTTTTTACCTATTCATTATCACCTGGATTAGGAAGGTAACACTAGGAAAGTTCTAATGTTTGTCACCACTATAAAACATTCAAAATGAAGAGAAATGATTAATACATACAAATACCCATTCTAAGAATTGCAAATAATCCGGATTTTTAAAGTTAGATTCTCATGGTTCCCACAATCCCAAATTGTGGGTTTAGCTACTCATAACTTGGGCAAGTAAAAAAACAACGAATAGAAAAAACATAGTTAATCACTTACCCTAGAAGATTGAAGAACAAGAAAACCCAATGTATATTAAGAATCACAAGATTAAAAGTTGAACTTAATCTACAAGTGAATCTCTTCTCCAAAATGTAGTCTCCAAAGATAAACCTAAAAATTCCTCTAATATTTCGTGCTCTCTTTGGGTCTCCATCTACCTTTTCTGAAAACTTAAAAAAACTCTTTTAAATGACCTAGTATTTTCTTTTTATAGTATTTACAAACAAGTCCGTAAATTAATGAGAAAGATTGGTTGCCGCATGATACGAGTCACAGTTACGACTTATAAATAGGATTACGAGCGGAAATTGGGTTTTCATGGTCAGCCTCCTGCATCTTGGACTTCACTGATATGAAACACCTTCACGAGTCATAGTTTGATCTATGACTCATATCGACCTCTTGTAGTCCACATTTGCCTCACTTGGTCCAAATCTGATCAATACTGAAAATCACTACGAAACACCCCTTACAACCCTTAGATGGAACTATGACTCATAATTGGTTCTCGTATGGCAGAACTTCAGATTTTGCTTCAACACAGGAATCAACTATGAAGCCACCTCTACCACTCCTAAATTGAGATACGACTCGTAGAGGGTCTCTATGTCCTAAAAAATCAGCAAACCTGCAACTTTTTTTGAAATTGTGCCAACCTGCTTTTCCTATAAAAACAAACACAAAGACACATAAAAACCATAAAAGTCATATTTAGAACACACAAAATCCTAAGTTTTAGGCATCAAATTTACTGTATTTTGACAGCACATCAGCAACCCCCACAAGCTGAGATTTCCAATACTGAGCTTCGCCAGGCGATTCAAACTCTAGCCAAGACTACCACAACACCTGCTATGAGGCAAAGAGTGGGCCGACAGGATGCTCAAGACACATCTAGAGTCCAGGATTTCTTGAGGATGAATTTGCCTGAGTTCATAGGGTCTGCATCCACTGAGGATCCTGAGAACTATGTGGAGGAGCTTTAGAAAGTGTTCCAGGTGATGCATGTGGTTGATGCTAAAAGAGTTGAACTGGCTGCATACCAGCTCAAGGTTGCAGCCAGACTATGTTTCGATCAATGGAAAAAGAGTAGAGGAGAAGGAGCCCTATTATTGACTTAGACAGCGTTTGAGAAAGCTTTCTTGGGGCACTTCTATCCAAGAGACCAAAGGGAGGCCAAGGTAAGAGAGTTCCTGAATCTGATACAGAGCTCTATGACTGTGTAAGAATATGGGCTTAAGTTCACTCTACTATCTCGCTATGCTCCGGATATGGTTGCTGACATGAGGGGAAGAATGCGGATGTATGTTGATGGGCTGTGTAGAGGGTCAAAGAGATGGGAGGAGAGCAATGCTTGTGAGTGATATTATCATCAGGAGAGTGATGACTTATGTACAATAAGCTGATGAGGAGAGACAACATGACAGAGAAAAGTTCAGAATTAAGAAGGCTAAGACATCTAGCCATGAGGTTGGAAAGAGAGGGAATGGTAACAGATTACAGTCGGGGCCAGCACCATCATCTGCTAGTGCACCCACCGCCAGAACCAGGAATGATGATAGATCTCAAACTGTTGGAGCCCATGGATCTCAGTTGCAGGCTAGTGTGGGATAAGGTTCACGGGGTAAGCCACCATGTGATAAGTGTGACAGATTACACTTAGGTAAGTATCATAAGGGAAGTGATGCATGCTTTTAGTGTGGTCAAGTGGCTCACTACCAGAGAGAGTGTCCAAAGCGGGTTGAACGGGCTCAATCTTCTACACCAACCTCGCCAGCTAGAGGAACCCAGAGAGGTACTGTGTCAGGCGCAGTTGGAGCCACAAACCATTTGTATGCCATGGGTAGTTGTCAAGATTAGGCGAACTCCCTAGATGTTGTGACAGGTATAATTCAAGCCTTTACTCTTGATTTTTATGGATATTGGTGCCACATTATCATTTGTAACTCCTTATGTGGCCAGTAGATTTGATAGAACCCTTGAGAGTCTTCTTGAACCCTTTGATGTTTCTACTCTTGTGGGTGAGTCTCTTCGAGCAGAGAGAATATATACAGCTTGTGTAGTGGCCATCCATCATAAGGATACTCTTATTGATTTTATTGAGTGAGAGATGACTGATTTTGATGTAATCCTTAGCATAAATTAGCTTCACGCCTATTATGCCTATATTAATTATAGAACTGAACCGTTAAGTTCCAATTCCTGAATGAACTACTTCTAGAGTGGAGGGGTGATTCTGTTGCACCTAAGGGAAAGTTTATCTCCTACCTTAGGGCCAGAAAACTAATTTCCAGAGGTTGTATCTATCACCTCATGCGAGTTAAGTCTGATGATGTTATGTCTCCTACTTTTGAGTCAGTCCCGATTGTGAATGAGTTTCCTAAAGTGTTTCATAAGGATTTGACTGGAGTCCCTCCTAATAGGGAGATTGACTTTAGGATTGATGTTCTTCTCGATACCCAGCCTATCTCATTTCCACCTTATAGGATGGCCCCTGCTAAGTTGAAAGAGTTGAAAGAATAATTGAGAGATCTGTTAGAGAAGGGCTTCATAAGGCCGAGTAGAGATCTGTTAGAGAAGGGCTTCATAAGGATGAGTGTTCCTTCTTTGATTGCCCTTGGCCTAATCATGCGAAAGAAAGATAGGTCTCTAAGAATGTGTATCGACTATAGACAACTGAAAAAGGTCACAATAAAGAATAAATATCCTCTCCCAAGGATAGATGATCTATTTGACCAACTTCAGGGTGCCTCTTGTTTCTCAAATATAGACCTCAAACCTGGCTACCATCAATTGAATTGAAAGTGAGGGAATGTGATATTCCAAAGATAGCCTTTAGGACTATATATGACCATTTTGAGTTCTTGGTCATGTCTTTTGGGTTGACGAATGCACCTACAACCTTCATGGACATGATGAATAGGGTATTCAGACAATATCTTGATATGTTTGTGATCGTGTTAATCGACGACATTTTGGTGTATTCAAGAGGTGAGGAGGAACATGTCAATCACCTCAGAGTTGTACTTCAGACCTTCAAGGACCATGAATTGTATGCAAAATATCTAAATATGAGTTCTAGCAGTTAGTTGCTAAACTAGGCCATATTGTTTCTGGTGATGGCATTCAAGTGGATGCCCAAAAGATTGAAGCAGTTAAGAACTGGCCTAGACCGACCTCTCTAACTGATATAAAGAGTTTCTTAGGGTTGGCAGGATACTACCGCATATTTGTTGATGGATTTTTTTCCCCATCCGCACCATTGACTAAATTGACTAAAGAAAAAGTCAAGTTTTAGTGGTTTGACGAATATGAGAAAAGTTTCCAAGAATTAAAGACGAGACTGACTACTGTACTAGTTCTAACCTTGCCTAATGCAATAGAGGACTTTGTGATTTATTGTGATGTGTCAAGAGTTGGATTGAGTTGTGTACTGATGTAAAGAGGGAAGGTGATAACCTATGCTTCCAGTGGTGGTGTTTGCACTTAAAATCTGGCGCCACTAGTTATATGGAGTGCATGTGGATGCGTTCACTGGCCACAAGAGCTTGCAGTATGTCTTTAGTCAGAAAGAGCTCAACCAACGACAGAGGGGATAATTGGAGTTGCTCAAGGATTATGACATGAGCATTCTCTACCACCCAGGTAAATCTAACATTGTTGCTGACGCTCTTAGAAGGTTGTCAATGGGTAGCACAACCCATGTTGAGAAAGGAAAGAAGGAGCTAGCTAAAGAAGTTCATCGATTGGGATTGGGAGTTCAACTTGAGGAAAAGAATGAGCGAGGAGTCAACATTCAGAACAGGTCTGCTTTATCTTTAGTGGCAGAGGTGAAAGAAAAGCAAGCCCAAGATCCTGTCATACTTCAATCTGAAGGAGGCTGTCCACAAACAGAAAGTGATAGTCTTCTCCAAAGGAGGAGATGGAGTATTGAGGTACCAGAGTAGACTGTGCATTCCAGATGTTGATGGTGTTTGAGATAGAATCATGGCTGAAGCCCATAACTTTAGATATTCTATTCATCCTGGCTCTACCAATATGTACCATGACTTGAGGGAAGTCTGTTGGTGGAGTGCAATGAAGAGGGATATTACTGAGTTTGTTTCCAAGTGCTCGAATTGCCAACAAGTTAAGGTTGAGCATCAAAGGCCATGTGGATTGGCACAGAACTTTGATATTCCTGAATGGAAGTGGGAGATGATCAACAAGGACTTCATTACTGGTCTACCGAGGTCTTGAAATAACATGATTCGATATGGGTGATCGTGGATATGAGGACCAAATCGGCTCACTTCTTAGAAGTTAAGACAACTAACACTGCAGAGGAGTATGCCAAGTTGTATATCTAGGAGATTGTGAGGTTGCATGGAGTTCCCTTGTCATTCACCTCCCAATTTTGGAGATTTTCCAGAAGGGATTGGGTACTAAAGTGAATTTGAGTTCAATCATTCATCCATAGACAAATGGTCAGGCAGTGCGTACCATTCAGACACTAGAGGATATGTTGGGAGCCAGTGTCCTTGACTTCAAAGTAAATTGGAATGATCACTTACCATTGATTGAATGCATATAATAATAGTTATCATGCAATCATTCAAATGGATCCCTATGAAGCTTTGTATAGGAGGAGATGTAGATCAACAATTAGGTGGTTTGAGGTTGGAGAGGCCGAGTTGATTAGACCTGATCTTGTCCATCAGTTAGTGGAGAAGGTAAAAGTCATTAAACAGAGGTTGAAGACTACACATTGTCACAAAAAATCTTACACAGATGTGAGGAGAAGAAACTTAGAGTTTGAGGTGAATAATTGAGTGTACTTGAAAGTATCACCTATGAAGGATGTCATAAGATTTGGGAAGAAGGGGAAATTGAGTCCTCGCTATATTGGTCCCCATCAAATTGTGAAGAGGATTGGGAAGGTTGGTTATGAGTTAGAGTTGCCTTCTGAGTTGGACACAATTCATCCAGTGTTTTACGTTTCAATGTTGAAGAAGTACTTGTGAGACTAGCCTTGGTGATCCTTATTGAGAATATTGGAGTAAAGGATAGTCTGTCCTACAAAGAGATTTCGATCTAAATCCTTGATTGTCAGGTTCACAAATTAAAAACCAAAGAGATCACCTCAGTCAAAGTCTCGTGGAGAAATCAATTCATCGAGGAAGCCACATTGCAAGTTGAGGAAGAGATGAGAGCCAAATATCTACATCTATTCATGCCTGATACTAAGAATGTTGATGGTAGTGTTCTTACCCTTGACTAAATTGATGTTCCTATTCTTGAGTTGATGTGTCTGTTCTTGAGTTTGAGAAAAGTTTGTTGAGGACGATGAGGAGTCAAGAGTTTGAGGGTGGATCCAGAAAAGGGGTGGTTGTTGAGTGAGTATTGAGATGATTCTTGAGTCTATTCATGTCTTGATGTCCACCTTTACTCATCATTCAAGGTCGAATGATTCTAAGTGGGGGGATGATGTAACACCCGATAAAATTACAAAAATACTCCTAGAGGAGAGATGTGCACACAATGCGTCTTCCTATGCTTCGATGGCAAATCCGAGGTTAGATATGCGATCAGCATGAAAAATTGAGTGGAAGGGAGGTCTCGATTGATTTTTAGGGCAATCGTATCAAAACATAATTTTTCGATGCAAAAATAATTTCCAATAAGGGTGCGCGACAGATGTGCGACGCGCACCTGCTGCGGACCGACACTTAATTTTGTTCCAAAAAGTTTCTAAAGGATTAAGAAACTCGTTCGGAGAATGTTTGGCGAAAATCACCCAAAAGACATAGGGTCTGTATTGCGGACCTCGTTTCCTGAGGCGGAATATTTTTTCTTAATTTTGTGAGGGACATTCTAGACCTTTCCCAACCCCTCCTAAACTCAAAACACAATCTAATTGTGTCGGTTTGAGCGTAAAAAGAGTTTTAAACCCCATTCTGAGTCCTTTCTAAGTTCTTGAAAAAACTAGGGCTAAAGAGAAGAAAAGAAGAGTGAGGAATTGAGGAGTTCGAGGAGAATTCTTTGAGGTTCATTGTCAAAAGCTTCACACCAGGTATGCAAGGCTAAACTAAAACATAAGATTGTTCTTCCATGTGCCCCATAGATTGTAATAGAGGGTTGAGAGTCCACGTGTCCGCATATATGTTCTTTGAAATATTTTCTTGATTATTTTCTTGAAAATTATATCTATTATATGTATTTTCATATGTTAATGATCATCATAAACTTGTTTCTTGAATTAAATCATTTTCATGAGATATTGTATAAAATCGATACATTGATTTGTGAAAGCATGAATTAATGAACCTAGGGATGGAGTCTAGAGCCTTGACTTGAGTATGTAGATGGTAATCTTGATGTGAGTATGAGGTTGAGTTACTTGAGCTTGATGATCCTATGACTCTTCATAGTTGAGTTCTGTCTAAATGACTTCTTCTAAAAATGATGATCTGAGTCCTTAAGTTCTTAAATCGAGAATTGAGTTAATTAAGATGAGTTAAAGTCCTTGAAAATAGTAGAGGACTTTAGAGTTTGAGTTAATGAGACAATGAGGGTCTCCAAGAGACTAAGTGAGTTGATGAGTGCCTTCGTGAGGCTAATTGAGATGAGAAGGAGTCTTATAAGCGTTGAATCTTGGGAGGAGTATCGAACACCAAAATGGATAAGAGTGAGTCCCACTCGCACCTATTAACTATGTTGCCAAGGTAGGATGAGGATTGAACCATTACATCACATGGTCCTCTCTTGAGGAAACGTCGCTAAAACAATAGAGGACTGTAGATATTAGATCTCTCGTAGATGATATGCGTTCCTTACCTGGCTAGTACAGAATGGTTGTGGCAACATCAACGGGTTGTACAATCACTGGGTCATATGCGGTTATTGTCGGATAAGAGAAACTCCCAGAAAGTCTCCACCTTGAGTACTCTAAATCAAGTTGAGTTAAGTTGAGTTTGAGTTCCATTGAATTGAGTCTGAGTTGATTGATGAGGTTTGATTGGTTTATGGGTCACTTGTTTACTACTTATTCTTGCTTTAGATAGACATTTGACATTCTTATTCAGTATTATTTTGAGTTGATTTTGTTTCTATATTGTTCTACCTGTTTCTGTTCCATTTAGCTATTTTACATACCAGTACATTCCACGTACTGATGTCCCCTTTTGGACTGCATTATTTTATTATGTAGAGGCAGTTTCTAGAGATCGTAAATAAGTGCACCATTGAGGATCTGAGCATTTTAGCTGAGTTGGTGAGCCTCCCTTACTTCAAGGATCATTGCATTTATTTTCATCTTGCTTACTAGAGTTAGACCTTGAGTTAGCTTTATTTTATTTGAGGTAGCCATGAGTCTGTCATTGGCACCACTTGATAGTTACAGAGTCTTCATAGACTAGAGTTGAGTATTGATGTTAAGATAGTTTCTTTCGTACTAGCTTATTTATTTAATATGATGTTTGAGTTATAGATTGCCCATTCTTATCTTTAGTCTTCCATTGAGTTTTCTGAGTTATATATTAAATGAATGAATATGATGAGGCCAAGTGGTTCACACGGGGACTAGCAATAGTCTTTGAGTGACAGCCACGTCTAGGGTACCCTCCTGAGGCATGACATCCAAGTGTGAATAATAGTGAAAAAGAGAGAAAATCTTTTTTTAGATTAGTCTATAAAGAGAGTATTTGAAGGTTTGATCCACATATTAGAGAAAATTATGTGCTTGTACTAGCTATACTCTATCATCCTTAGTTGAGTTTTAAAGGAATCCTTTGTGACCCAAGGGGAATGGAAGTAGGTACCATATTAGTGTTCTGAACCAGTATAAAATTATATCTTTACAAGTACTTCTGCTAAGTTTCCTCTACTTATTTGTGAAACTGACTTATAGCTTAATTGACTATCACCAAGAAGAAGTCAACTATCCTAAAAAATTCAATTCACCTTGTAATGATCTGGTTGATCATTTTTGGCTTTGTCTATGAAAATTACTATTTTACCCTTTCGTAAGTTGCTTTGGACCTATTTATAACTATTTGTATTGCTGGAACTAAAATCCTAAGTTTTAAAAGTCGAAAATAAGAGTATTGGCATTTTTGAAAGTTTAAGCTATTGAAAGAGTGAGTTTTCATACCGTTCTGAATTTGGGGTGTTGGATCAGAGATCCATCTATTCTATTTGCTCCAAAATATTGAAACTGATCTAGGAGAAGTTACAGAACTGAATTTGAAGTTAAAATAAGATTTTCAGGTCTAAAGTTGTGATTTTCATCATTTTCGAAAATACTTTGATCAACATTCGGAGCATGGAAGCTCGGATCGAAATTCGAATAGTTTTAGTAGTTTCAGATGGTGAAATTTAAGCTAGAAATAGTTTCATTATTATTGGCATTATGAGTTTTAAACTAGTTTATACAAGTTACATTGGTAAATGTGACCAGGAGGCCTTTTGAAGTCGATTTTGATGATTTCGTTGAATCTGGATCGTTGTTTCAGGTATGGATACATATTTGATTTGTGTAATTCTGATTCAAGATGGATTTTGAGTGCCCATTTTGAGTTTTGGACTTAGCTGTACATGCTGATATGCCTGGATTCTGCTACCATCAAGGTTCTTCTCCGCGTTCGTGGAGGTCCGGGAGACTTAAGCTCCGCATTCAAGGAGTAATTTTTCTTTGTGCGTCACATTCATGCCAGCCCATCCATGTTCGTGCGGTAGTAACCGATAATTCCCTCCTTTTCTTCTGCGCATTCAGGGAGAGTGTTTTCCTGTTCAGTTATTAAAAATTCGAGAGTCACCATTTTTACTCTATTTTCGAACTTGTCAAGCTTTTGAGGCGATTTTGGAAGAGAATTTTCAAAGGATTATCAGGTAAGTGATTCTAACACTATTTTAATTATTCTTCATGAGTTTTATCTTGATTTTGTCTTGAATTTCATGATTTTGTATATCTAAAATTGGGAATTTTTAGTCTTTGATTTCAAAACATTAAATGATGATTTCACCTTCGATTTGAACTTGATTTTAGTGGGATTTTCACCCACATACTCCATTTTTCATGTAGAATCAAATTTAAAGTCAATTCCCAAATTTGACAACTTTGAATTTTAACTGTAATTTTGACCATTTTGCCTCTAAGTCTAATTCATGCCAATATCGGTATCAAAATGCACCTCTTAACACGTAGTATCTATTTTTGATAGCATTTCATCTATTCGGGGATCATTTGGAAGATTTGAGTTGATTGAAAGCTCGTCTGCGTGTAGTTTCGGCATTTAGGTAGGTTCGACTAACCTTTGTGGGACTAGATTTGAGTTATTGAACATGTCTGTAACTCCCGGCAAAAATACCAAAATGCCCCTAGAATGGAATCGTGCGCATAACACGTCTTCCCAAGCTCGGATGGAAAATCCAAGATTGAATTTATGATCAGCACGAAACACTGGGTGGGAAAGTGGTCTTAACCCGATTTTAGAGCAACCGGATCAAAAAATAATTTTTTGATCTGAAAATCGAGACAGTGAGGGTGCGCTTTGGGGTCGTGATGCAGACCTGTCTCGGACACATACTTATATTTATTTTCAATTTTTCGACGGGATTGAACTTTTGAAATTACACAGGTGCGCGACAGGTCCATGTCGCGGACCTGTTACCCCGACCTGTTCCACCAAAGTTCAGAATTTTAAATCTTTTGAGGGGCATTCTAAACTTTTTCCAAAACCCTTCTAAACTCAAAACACGATCAATTTAGGTTGTTTTTAGGAGTAAATAGGGTCTAAAACCCCATTCCAAGTCCTTCTTGGTAACATTGAAAGTTAGGACTTGACAGAGAAGAAAGAAGAACGTGAGATTGGAGAATTCGAGGAGAGTTCTTGACGGGTGATTTAAGGATAAACAAAAAGCATGAGGTTGTTCTCTTGTGTACCCCATAGATGGTCTTAGAAGAGAGTTGAAGGTTCCTGAGACTACATGCATGAATCTTGATAATTTTCTTGAAAACTTATATTTGTTACATGTATTTTCATATGTTAAGGATCATCATAAACTTGCTTTCTTGAATTGAATATTTTCATGAGATATTGCATAAACACTATGTGTTAACTTTTAGAAACAGGCATGAAAGAAGATAGAATTGAGTCTAGAGCCTTGATTGAGAGAGTCGATTGTGATTGTGATTGTGATGTGAGAATGATGATGAGTTGATAGAACTTGATAGCCCCTTGAGTCTCCATAAATGAACTCTAACGATTTGTCTATTGGATTGTTCTCTAATGATCATTCTAAGCCTTGAGCTATTGATTGAGATTTTAATTGATGTGATGATTAGAGTCTTTACGAAACTGATTGAAAGATTGTGCCTCCATGAGGCTGATTGAGATGATTGGATTGAGATAGTTTGATTGGATGGATTGTTTTATGACATTGAGTGATGGGAGGAGTATCGAGCACCGAAAGAGTAAGAGTTAAACCAACTCGCACTCGTCAAACTACGTACCTAAGTATAGGTGACGATTAGGACCACCACATCATATTTTGTTGAGTTCCCCTTTGATTAGAAGTCCCAGAAATCAATAGAGGACTTAGAGATCTTCTGTCTCCATTTGGACTTGTCCTTATGGTTTCGATTCATTCTCTACCTGGCAAGTATAGAACGACTATGGCAATATCAGTGTGATTGTTGTATAATCACTACCTCATATGCGATTGTTGTCGGAAAAGAGAAACTGCCAGAAAGTTCCCACCTTGAATACTCTGAGTCAAGATGAGATAAGATGAGTTGACATAAGTTCTTCTGAGACGAATCTGATTTGATGATGAGTTGATTGGTTGATGGGTCGCATGTATTCTCTTTATTCTTGCTTTGGATAGACATTTAACATATTGATTGGTTTCTATATTGAGTTGATTTTTGTTTCTATATTGTTCTACTTGTTTTGGTTTCACTCAGCTATTTTACATACCAATACATTCCAAGTACTGACGTTCCCTTTTTGAACTTCATTATTTTATGATATAGATACACATGATAGAGGCCATCAACAGGTTCATAGTTGAGGATCTTGAGATGTTCAGTAGATTGGTGAGCCTCCCTTACTTCGGAGGATCCATTACCTATTTTCATCATGCTTTAGAGTTAGAATCACTTAACTTTTATTTTTGATTGAGGTAGCAATGGGTATGTCATTGGCACCACTTAATAGTGTAGAGGCTCCATAAACTAGAGTCAGATGTTGATGATTGAAACTTGTGAGCTAATTTCTTTCTACTCGCCTTTCATTATATTATTGTTTGAGACTAGATGATGAGATGTGCACATTTATTTCCTTATGTCTTCCACTGATTAGTAGAATGTATGAATGAATGAATGTGATGAGGCCAAGTGGTTCACTTGGGAACTAGTAATAGTCTCTGAGTGTCGGTCATGTGTTGGGTCCCCTCCCCGGGAGTGACAATGTCTGTGTGGTAATTGTAAGATCTAGACTGATTCATAAGTAATTGTGTTGATATGATAGAATATTAATGGAAATATGATCCCTATTGAGCCAAAATATGAGTAATTGTGATCCTATTAATAAATTGAGATAATTTGGGATGGTAAAGTTATCCATCAATCTTGGATGGAGCCAAAGATTCACTATTTTTTGGCTTTAGGGTATGATGGAATAAAGCAAAATGGCT
>JAPFFP010054886.1:0-29003 GCA_026153255.1 Solanum medicagineum | reverse complement strand
AACCTTGTTGGGGGTTTGTACCCATCAACCTACTGGGGGTTTGTACTCCGGCAACAAGGGTGGTAGGGTGCAATGATCCACCAACCTCGTTGGGGGGTTTGTATCCATCAACCTATTGGGGGTTTTATACTTCGGCACCAAGGGTGGTAGGACGCGATGGTCCATCAACCTATTGACGGGGTTTGTACCTCAATCACCAAGGGTTGTAGGGTGTGACGATCCACCAATAGTTAATGGTCTCCTCTTACATGTATGTTATATTCCATGTAAGCATGTTTTACCTAAGCATTAGTCATACATGTCATATTGCTACTATGTTATCTATTGCTTGTCTCTATGCATTTTGGATTAAGATGTCTTTCTATTGTTGCATTGCATCTTACATAGTTAGTCCATCCAAACGCACTAACGCATACTTTTTACCTACATGATGTCACCATGTAGGAACCGATGCACCACTTGATCATGCTCCTCCTCCACGTGGCTAGTACGACTTCTACCAACCTTGCTGGTGATAGTCCCCGATTTCGGGGATGTTACTTATGATCTCTTACTATGTATTAAGACTTTCTCTCTTTCACTTATGTATTGACTATGAGGGTGAGACCAGTTGCTTTGTCTTGGCTCCTGCTCCTATCGATGTAGTAGAGGTGCTATTGGACATGCTATGTATCTATGCTATGAGCTTTTTCTCTACCAACTCTTGTTGTTCATGATATGAAAATGTTCCCTTAGCCCCGATCGTCCAAATTTACTACTTCTTAATGTATTCTATTGCTTCTACGACTAAGGATTGTAATAATATGCTATGAGGCTTGATTGGGGTTCCTTTGAGTTCCCCATTCATCAATCACGTCTAGGTCCTAGGCTTGGGTCGTGACAAAGATGATATCAGAGCACAAGGTTGTTAGATCCTCGGAGTCCAACACACCACATTGATTAGTGTCTTATTTATGGTTGTGTTGTACACCACAACTATGAGTATGAAGCTATGAGACGTTTTAGGAATTGTTTCCGTTGTTCATGTTCTAAGTTGTGATATAGAGAGGAAGTAAGCTTTTCCCCTAATGATTGTTCTATACTATGCTAGATCATGCGTAACACAAGGGGAATACGAGCCCGCACTCCCGAGGAGCAACCAACCAATGGAGAGCTTAGGGACGCACTCATCTTGCTAGCGCAAGTGGTGGCTAATAAAGCCAACCAAAGGGTCCAAGCCCCTCATGCTCCTACACAATCCTCACAGGTGAGACACTTCATGAGAATGAATCTTCGGGAATTCCTTCGGTCAAAAGTGAGTGAGGACACCCAAGAGTTCATTGATGAGGTCTACAAAATTTTGTCTATCATAGGTGTGGGCCAAATGAGAAGGCAGAGTTGGCAGCTTACCAACTCAAAGGGTTAGCTCAAATATGGTACAATCAATGGAAGGAAGAAAAGGGAGTTGGCTATGTGGTGCTTTAGGAGGAGTTCAAAATGGCTTTCCTTAATCGGTTCTTCCCTCTTGATCATAGGGAGGCTAAGTTGGTGGAATTTATGAATTTGAGACAAAGAGTCCATGAGTGTGAGGTAGTATACCCTCAAGTCACCCAACTTTTGAAATATGCTCCACATTTGGTGGCCGACTCAAGATCTAGGATGAACAAATTTGTGATGGGTGTATCCGACTTTGTTAGTGAAGAGTGTTGGTCTGCCATGTTAATTAGTGACATGGACTTGTCACGTTTGATGGCCTATGCCGAGCAAATAGAGGGAGAAAAGTTGAGGAAGAGGATGACCATGAGGCTAAGAGGGCTCATTTAGAGGGAAAGTTCCAAAAGGGTGTCCGGATCCACCAAGGTCATGGGTCCTCTCATGCTCACAATAGGGAGTTTGCCAATGACTTCCCAAGGCCCCAAGGTGTTGGTGTTTTGGTTCCTAATGAGGTGTGTCCTAGGTGTGGTAAGAGGCATAGGGGCTCATGATTGAGAGAAACTAAAGGATGCTTTGGTTGTGGGGATGTGGGTCATAAAAAGGTGGATTTCCCCCGAGATCGCAATAAGGGCAAAGCGGTTCGTCCACAAGGTGCTATGCAGTTCCTTTGGGGAGAGATGGCCAACAAGATGGTGCCCCAAGGCACCATCAACTTTATGCTTTGCATGGGAGGCAAGGGGTTGATGAAGTCCCCGATATCATCACCGATATGTTGCAAATCTTTGACTTTGATGTGTATGCATTGATTGATTCTGGTACTGCTCTTTCTTTCGTTACCCCTTTTGTTGCCCAAAAGTTCCATATTGACCTCGAGTTGTTGCATGAGTCATATGAGATATCTATTCCTATTGGGACATCCATTATTTCTAGAAAAATTTATAGAAGTTATCCTATTTGCATTTTGCATAAAATCTTGCCTTGTGATTGATGATGTTCACGCTCCAATAAGAAAGCGGTTGTTGTCAGTAATTAACCTAACTGATATTAGGGTCGAATTCACAGGGAATACAGGGCTTGACTACAAGACTTCAACACTAATCATTTCTAGTATTTATAACTACAATCTGTAAATAGGACAGGCGGGGGGGGGGGGGGAAGGGTTTGATTCAAAAACAAAATAAAACTACCACTAACTATAACGCGAGGAAACACTCAATTTCGGGGACAACTTTGGAATTGTATTCCCCATGGTTCATCGACTTGATTACCCTAGATAACATAACTACAATTGGTGATTTGCATGCAGGACAGTAACCTAGGTTCTTCCATTCCTCTTGTAAAGGTGAAGGTCGAATTTCACCATGGCGCTTGGTCGGCAACCATGGCATGCCACCTAACTGTTACTTGTTGTCCCAATCAACCTCCCCTTGATCATGATTGGTTTATTAGACGAGAACACATCAATAAAATTTTGTCATCTACTTCCATTTTCCTATTAGTCACTACCTTGGTCAGAATCGTGATAGTAGGCGGGGTTTGATGTTGGCCACCACCAAACAATAATAATAATGAAGGGAAATAGATAACATGCAAAACTCAAATATGGAAATGCAAGAAACCTAGGTCATCTCAAGTCAACTACCTATGGTTCTCACAACCCCAAGTTGTGGGTGCTTAGCTATTCATAGCTAAGACGAAACATGCAAAAATGTACATACAAGACATAAATGAGAGCTTTATCAATACCAATGAAGAAAATAGGCACCATAAGTTGCAAACCCACAAGCTTGATTGATCAACAATGAGTACAAGGCAAGATTTGCAATCCCCAAAAATAGGTTTTTGAAGAGAGAAAAATAAACTACTCTAAAAAACTAAGAAAAGATTCAAAGAGTGATTCTCGAATGTCTCCTGGTCGAACACCTTTCTAAAAACCTAACTTAAACCATATATAGTATTTACAAAACAAACCTAAAATTTACACAAACAAGAAAGCTGGCAGCTGATAAATCTCGCAGTTACAACTCGTAGGATGACCTACGAATTATAGTCGGGGTCTCATATAAGGTTCTTGGCATCTTGAACTAAACTAGTACGACCCATAGGCATGAGTCATTGCTTGAGCTACGACTCATATGTTTCTCTCGTAGTCTTGGCCTTCAGTTCTAGTCCAATATTTTTGCTCTCCGATTCTTGCTACGAGTCCACCAACAGGAGTCATAGTATGTCCTACAACTCATAGGATATCTTTGTAGGTGTGACCTTCACTTGGCAGATTTCTGAATTTTTGGTCTCTGATTCTTACTATGACACACCCTACAACTCAAAGCTTGAGCTACGACTCGTAGGTGGGCTCGTATGGCCTACGCTTCAGCAATATCTGCAACTTTTCTTAAAAATTATGCCAACCTAACTTTTTTGCAAGATTAACACAAAAACACATCAAAACCATAAAACGTCGCTTTAAGAACTCACAAAATCACTTGTTTCAGGCACCAAGTGTGATGTATTTGACGATACATCAACATCCTCAACTTAGAATTGTTGCTTGCCCTCAAGCGACAGATCAATCTACGCAGACAAAGAGAAATACATAACAACTATACTAATGGCATATACAATAGCTCCTTCGATTTAGGTACCCAACTACTATTTCTAAAACGGGCTTGCAAAGTTCTTAAGCAAACCAGAACATAATGAGATACCTAGCTATCCAATTATGACAAGCTAAGGAGCATCAGCCGTCCACAATTGCTGGTGTAGTCATATGCTACTCAAGCAGGCAAACGCCCTCACCGGAAAGAAGTCCCTCATACTCACTCAGAAGCATTTAGAAATCAGGGACTGAGGAAGCATTCTCACTCTCACAATTTAAATTCAGGCGTACTGACTAAAACCATATGCTTGCCTCTATACTCATCTTCTGGCTTGGTGATAAAGTGGAGTTGGATCACTTTAGGACTTATAAGCTTGTAACATAGGTTCAGGGTGCTTTGGTGTGGTATTTTGGGCAAATAGTGACTAAAAGCTATCTTTCAACCATGTTTACCAATACTTTTTGCTTTCATAATCCAACCCATTTTAATCACTCCACCCTTATTCTCCTATTTTAAACTTTTCTCGAGTGCTTTCTTTCTCTTTTTCAGCTGTACCTCGATTTCAAACTCACTTTTGCTACTTTTTCTCAATTCAAGGCACTTTTCTTTTCTCTTTCTTCACTTGGTTCATGCGTTTTCATTTCTTTCTTGGCTTCCCAACTAATGACCTTATTATTATTACTTTACCAACATAAGGGTTACCCTCAACATAAACTTTTAGCCTCAGGTGAATTACACAATATCTATGCCTCAAAACAAGGCCATCAACTGCAGCCACCCTCAACTTAGGCCTTTGGCCTCAATTAAGGTTCACATGTTCAAGGATACACCAAGGACAATATCAAGGTATTTCATCAAACAAGGTTTAGTTAACAAGGTATCAAGAAAGAATGAGTACATGAAAAGCTCAAAAGTTTGAAACAAGGGATTCACTCGCTCACTAGGTGGGTCATTTAGGCCAAAAGTGGTTTCACTCAAATAACAAAGGCCTAAGATCCTTTCCATATCCACCACATCACCTAACCAATTTCAGAGTAACAAAGAAAGTTCTGTGTCCATACAAGATGTATGAATGCAGAAAAATAAGCTCACAACATACATGGTAATTGTATCCACAATCAAATATAAAGTCACACGTCATGTTTTCAGTCTCAGCTTACCTTAACAATATTAGAATAAACATTGCCAAATACTCAAAAATGTATGAATGCATCAATAATTACAATATCAAAAATTTTGAGGGTACCCAATTTTTCATCAAAACATTAAAAAGACATCTAAAAATTATGTATATGCCAATAGATAACACAACTATGAATTTAACCATTATCTACACTACCTAAACATACCGGCTCAGTAAAACAGTAAACAACCATAAGGAAAAAGAGTACAGCAAGAAAACCTTGGGATCAAAAATAGGGAATGTTATGGACTTGAGGCTACTCAGACTTCACTGTAATTTATAACGTCCGACACCCCACAAAAGTAGGATACGTTGTCCTTAAAGTAAATACAAGAATGAAAACAAAACACGATAATATAGTAATATATACATACATCTATTAAAAACCAAAAATTAACATCCAAAGTATAAGTAAAAGTAACATCCAACATAAAAATATTTAAACACAATCAAAAAACAACATAATAAAATGATTGTCTAAAAAGAGAATAAAGTATCCAACATGACAAAATAAGAACTAGGGTCAAAAGAAGTCAAACATCATGGTGCATCAAGCACCGGTCTCTGGCTGGTCTGTGAGGTCCTGAGGCTGCCTCTCCTCTGCAGCAGTATCGAATGTACCCTCTCCAGGTGGGGGTGTTGTGCTCACTCTCTCTGAATAACTGCTAACAAAATCGTCTCCTGCACCACCTCCTCAGGTATGAGCTCCTCCTCCTATCTTCGGCTTCTTTGGGGTCGGCTCTGGGTCATCCCTCTGCTCAAGGGGCCTTTTTCCATGGGTTTCCGGCTGGTTCTGAGCAAATCAAATGCCTCATCACCTATCAGTGCTACCGCTAGGGCTGGAACAGGTGTTGCCAACATCTGTAATAAGTCGGCCTTGAACTTGGCCAACTCCTCAGTAACTGTGCTCGCGTTGGCAAGCCTAACTCCCTTAAGCCTTTTTTGGACTCTAGTCTCAAATGCATCGACCCGGGCATCCACCTCTCGAACTCTCTCATCAACTAAATCTCTGGCACAAGCCTTCATCCTCTCTTCAGTGTCCCGAACAGTCTGATCAATCAATGGCTAGCCCATGCTGACAACTCACACAGCCTGCTTTCTGCTATAGTCAGCCTCTTAATAAAGCCTGGAAATGCAACAGTAGAGAAAAGAGGGTCAACTGGTGAAGTGGATGCTGCTAGTGCTGGAGTGCTGGAGGATGGTGTAGACTCAAATCTCGACCGCTGGCGTTGGCTCTGCAGTAGCTAGAGTAGTGCCGGTAGTTGCTGGAGGAGAACCTGGAATCTGAGGCTCTACTAGGAATGGCTTTGGGATAGCTAGAGGAATAGCTCTCTGTAGGGCTATTGGGTTCTCATCAGCCTTGATTATGCTGGTTTCAATCGTACGCAAAGCCTCTACATGAGGGTCCAAGTGGAGAGAAACTCGCACACCAGCTTCCTTGCATAATCTATGAATCAGAATAGGGAATGACAATGCTTGCAGAGTGCGGATCGCTGACTCGTGGATCTATTCTGCCATACCATGAGCCCAATCAATTTCATACCCTACTAAGATGCTTGACAACAACACGGCTCTCTCTAATGTGATCACATTATCTGTGAATGTGGGTCTGATGTGCCATCGGATAATAAACCACCAAAACTTTGCCGTAAATGAAAGATCGGCCTTTAGGATATGCTTGGCATGGTTTGTAACCCATATCGGCTCAACACCTTCCTCTCAAATTTGGCTTGTTATCCACCTCAATAATTCCGTTCTCAGCCCAACATCATTCCGATTAACTATTTTCCTCATGTTTGCCATCCTATGATCACATTCTGTAGTGGAGTATGGGGCTCTGTAATTATGTGCAAATTGTACCCTTCGAATAGTCTTTGCTGAGATGTCGACAACCTCAAACCTGACCAAGACTTCACTTAACTGTTGTGCATCAATGGGCTTCGTGAGACTAGGAACGTTGCAATGTACAATCGCATAGTAAGAGGCATAGAATTCTCAAACTAAGAAAGGGCCGTACTTTCCCAGCATTTGTGATGACCATCCTATCCGATGGCGGTCAATGTCAGCTTCTAAACCTGGCATACCTTTCAACCCTGAGCCTTTCAACCTTGCTTCCTCATGAAATCTTCGCAACTGCCTCACTTGACTCTTAAGTTCTAGTCCCTTATCATAGATCTATTTTATTTAGGAACACACCATCTTGTGTTTTGTAGGTCGGTGGAGGTGATAATGTTAGCAGAATCAGCTGATTGTGGAGGAGTGTCCTCTTCTGGCTGAGCCTGATACACTTCGAGAGAACTAGAGTTAGAAGTGGATTCATCATCATCTCACCAATCTTCTTCACCCTCCTCATCAGATTGGGAGGAGTTATCCACTTCCATTGGTACTCTTGTTGATTGCGATCGTGTTAAGGGCACGTTAGCCTCAGGGCCAGGGTGCATATTCATCTCTTCAATTGGTCGCTCATCATCAGAGGACTCATCCCTTAGGCGATGACCAAAAATAGAGGCAGCACCCCTTCATACTCTTGAAGACATTGTCTCTGAAAAATTGTCAATATGTTAAAGCATGAGTCCCATGTTGTTTTGTTTCAATCAAGCAAGTAACAAATGAAACAACTAAACAAAGAACATTAAGATAACCTAAATAAAAAGAAACTAAACCAGGTTTAAGGCTGCAGATACGAGGTGTAAGTATGATTCATAGGATAACCTACGAGTCATATAGTAACCTCGTAACAACAAGGTAGCTAAGGGAAATGTATTCTTGAATCAGGCACGAGATGCAGGTACGTCTAGATGTATACACTATGAGTTATGGCAGAGTTTGTATCTTATTTTAGAGACATTTTGACTGCTCAGATCAAGGTCACCAAAACCACCATTACGACTCGTAATAAGGGCTACAAGTCATAGGTGAGTCTTGCATGGAAAATGTTAAGGCATCTTAGGTGACTGATGCCTGTTACAAAGATCCACTACGACTTATAGGGTAACCTATGACTCTTAGTAGGTCCTTGTAGCAGAAAGCAGAGACCTTTCAGGGTGCCTCTAACTTTTCCACAATGACCAACAACTAATCAGAAAGCATCAGAGTTTACACACACAGATATAGGTGATACTGCAACAACTTAAACATTCTTTATAGTCAGTCATCTCAAAACAAAGCATGACTTTTCCCCCATCTGGCTAAACACTTCTAACAGTAAAAACATCAAGGCACATTAAAGGGGATACACATGAGTAAATTACTCGAAGAGAATTATAACACCCCCAACACAACAATTTCAACCCCACATAATCTCTTCAAGATAATGGCCCATAAGATACACAATAAAGCACGTGGACATAATATCAAGCATCAAGGTCACCGACAAAGGTAAAATTCAAGATACGACCTATCAGAGTGACATAGACAGTTATGGAACATAGTTTTCCTACTTCCACAATCACTATCACATGGTTTTGCCAATAATGATCATAAAGCATTCATTCAAACATCTATAAGGCGAGACTATTTTAGAGATAAACAGAGTTTAACCGTGAGAACTTAACAGATGAATATGCAAATAGATGATGAGAAGAAGAAGAATCGGAAGAGTTCTTGATGCACAATTCTCTTTGGGGAATTTAAATGGGTGAAAGATATAAAGATGAATTAAATAGTGAAAGGGAATGATGGGGGAAGTTATAAACTCAAAAGGAACGCTTTATAAAGGGGCTTGAAGAGCCAAGAGACGTCAGTCTCTTAATATTCAAAATGGTTCGCGCTTTAAAATTGTACAGATTTTTCTTATGAGACCCCAACTACGAGTCATATGAAGTTGTAAGACTCGTTGGTCCTGATCTCGTAGCAGATCCAACACTTAGAAAAATTCACGACCTCATACCTGAGCACTATGAACCCCATTTATGATTCATGGGGGACCCTACGAATTGTAAGGTTGGCTCGTATTGTGTGTGCCAGCTTTTAATGCTCACTGTTTCCCTCTACGAGGCATGATTACGAGTCATAACAGTCATGATGACGCATAGGCCTGCTCGTAGAAGCTCTATCCAAGCATAATTTTTTCCTTCGTCAGTTCTTGGTTTGTTCCTGCAACCTATTACCTAAAATACACCAAAATGTCAATCGATACAACTAGTTCAAAGTCTCAACAATCACATCATAACATTAAAGTACCGAGTAACAAGTTAAGTATGATAAAATGTCTCAAAATAAAATGACATACAAAAAATGCTTGGGTTGCCTCCCAAGAAGCGCTTTGTTTAACATCATGGCTCGACTTTGTCATCATGGGTAATCAGACTTCTCCATAAGTTCCATCACAGGTCCTTCTACTCTTCCTTTGTTAATCTTGCATTGCATATAGTTGCTCAACAAGCTGCTCTATCCTATCACCAACGGTTTGCATTGATATAGTTTATTGTTACACTTTGTAATTACATTTAAGGACATCAAACTTTATCTCCCTGAAAATTTCATCTTTCTCATTCACTTTGAACAGGACTTGTTCAAGCATATTCTCAATCCTAGTCAGTTTATCATCGATCCAATACTGGTGGGGTAACCTCATCTAATGTGCCATATTTTTGCTTTTGGGTTTACTAGAAGCTCCCGTAGATGCAGTAGTAGTTGGTCTGACATGCCCTTGAAGGGGTTGGTAGACTTGGGCAACTGAAGATAGCTTAGCAATAATCTCAGTGATCTCATTAAATGGTAGTCTTATGAACTCTCAACACTCCCCTTAAAATAGTGTGTCGGCCTGCACTTGTTGCTCAGAGGTTAGTGCTTTGTAGAAGCTACCCACCAATTCATCATCAGTATGACCATGGTTTTGATTTGCTGCTAAGCACTGCTTGTACCTCTTCCAAGCCACTACCAAAGGTTCTTCTGGTTCTCTTTTGAAATTACAGATGTTGTTCTGTAGCTTTTGCTTGTTGGACTCCTTATAGAAGTTCATGAGGAAGACTCTCTGTACTTCCCCCAGTTTGAACAAACATCATGTGGTAGGATTGATCACCATTCAGTAGCTTCATTCAGGAGAGTCATGGGGAAAACCTGAAGAGTCATGCCCTCCCAAGCAGGATTCTTGTCCTAAGGACCCCCCTCAATGTTTGAGTGAGATTTTGTAGGTGGATATGGGGATCTTCAGACTCTTGCTCATAAAATAGAGCGCACCTCTGCAAGCTTCCAACAAATCATTTGCAATGTATAACTTTTGTTTAATCATAGTGCCAGCCAACCTGCACCTGAAATCAACTAACCAAAAATGAATAGAAATAGTAAAATCCAAGAGACTCTAGAAATCAACACTAGAACTAACTAATATTGAAATCAAATCAAAGCCTAGTTATATTCTCCAGCAACAACGCCATAATTTCTGATGGTTTTCACGCTCCAATAAGAAAGCGGTCGTTGTTAGCAATTAACCTAACCAAGGTTAGGGTCGAATCTATAGGGAATACAGGGCTTGACTACGAGACTTCACCACTAATCATTTCTAGTATTTGTAACTACAATCTCTAAATGGGGGTGGGTGGGTTGTGATTCAAAAACAAAATAAAACTACTACTAATTACAACACAAGGAACACTCAATTTATGGGACAAGTTGGGAATTGTGTTCCCCATGGTTCATCGACTTGATTACCCCAGATAAAATAACTACAATTGGTGATTTGCATGTAGGATGGTAACTTAGGTTCTTCAATCCCTCTTTTGAAGGTGAAGGTCGATTCACCATGCCGCTTGGTCGGCAACTATGGCATGCCAACTAACCGTTACCTGTTGTCCCAGTCAACCTCCCCTTCATCAGGCTCGGTTGATTAGATGAGAACACATCAATCAAATTTTGTCATCTACTTTTGTTTTCCTATTAGTCACTACCTTGGTCGTAATCGTGAAAGTAGGTGAGGTTTGGCGTTGGCCACCACCCAACAACAATAATAATGAAGGGAAAAAGATAATACATACAAAAACCCAATCATGGAAATGCAAGTAACCTATGTCATCTTAAGTCAACTACCCATGGTTCCCCCAACCCCAAGTTGTGGGTGCTTAGCTACTTATGGCTAAAGAAAAACAAGCAAAAATGTATAGACAAGACATTTTGGCCTCTGATTCTTGCTACAAGTCCACCTATATGAGTCGTAGTGTGTCTTATGACTAGTAGGATGTCTTCATAGGAGTGACCTTCACTTGGCAGATTTTTGAATTTTTGGTCTCTATTTCTTGCTTTGACACACCTTATAACTCGTATCTTGAGCTATGACTCGTAGGTGGGCTCGTATGGCCTATAATTCAGCAAAATCTGTAACTTTTCTTGAAAATCATGCCAACCTAACTTTTCTGGAAGATTAACACAAAAACATATCAAAACCATAAAAATTTTCTTCAATAACTCACAAAATCCCTTGTTTCAGGTACCAAATATGCTGTATTTTGACAGCACATCAGTGATCTTGTTGAGTTAGACATGGTGGATTTGGATATTATTCTTGGGATGAATTGGTCGCATGCCTACTATGCTTCTTGTAGAATCCATAGGGTCAAATTCCAATTTCCAAAAGAACTCGTTCTTGAGTGGGAAAGACAAGATGTGGTGGTCAAGAGTAGATTCATCTCTTGCATTAAAGCCCGTAAGTTGATCTCTAAGGGGTGTCTTTACCATCTTGTGAGGGTTAGGGATGTGGAGTCTAAAGTCCTTCCCATAGAGTCGGTTCTAGTTGTAAATAAGTTTCTTGATGTCTTCCTAAATGACCTTCTCGGTGTTCCTCCGTAAAGGGAAATAGACTTTGGTATAGACCTCATCCCCGATACTCAACCCATCTCTATTCTCCCTGACCATATGGCCCCGGCGGAGTTGAAGGAATAATTGAGGGACTTATTAGAGAAGAAATTTATTAGACCTAGCCAATCACTTTGGGATGATTTGGTGTTATTTGTGAAAATGAGGGATGGGTCCTTTAGGATGTGTATTTACTACTGGCAACTCAATAGGTTCACCATAAAGAATAGGTATCCTTTTCCAAGGATTGATGATTTGTTTGACAAATAGCCAAGGGCTACCCATTTCTCTAAGATTGATCTTCAGTACGGGTATCATCAAGTGAAGGTGAGGGAGTGTGACATTCCAAGATGGCTTTCCGGACTAGATATGGGTATTAAGAGTTTGATGTGATGTCTTTTGCATTGACCAATGCACCAAACATCTTTATGGACCTAATGCATAGGATCTTTAAATGCTACCTTGATTACTTTGTTGTGGTCTTGATCGATGACATTTTGATCTATTCTCGTGGTGATGAGGAGCATAGGGCTCATTTGAGGGTTGTGTTGCAAAGATTGAGGGAGGAGAAATTGTATGATAAATATGAAAAGTGTGAATTTTGGTTGAGGGAGGTTGCCTTCCTAGGACATGTGGTGTCTGGGGGTGGTATTAAGGTGGATCCAAAGAAAACCGATGTTATTACAAATTGGCCTAGACCATTTACCCCATCGGACATTAGAAGTTTCTTGGGTTTAGCAGGCTATTATCGGAGGTTTGTGAATGGGTTCTCTTCTATTGCCTCTCTAATGGCAAAATTGACGCAAAAGAAAGTTAAGTTTGTGTGGACCAATGTATGTGAGAGGAGCTTCCAAACATTGAAAGATAAGCATGTGTCCGCTCTTATACTATCACTACCAGATGGGCTTGAGGGATTTGTTGTGTATGGTGATGCTTCCCAGGTTGGTTTGGGTTGTGTGTTGGTGTAAAATGGTAAATTCATAGCCTATGCTTCTAGAGAACTCAAAGTACCTGAAAGGAACTACCCTACTCATGATCTAGAGTTAGCCACCGTGCTGTTTGCATTAAAGATTTGGTGTCACTACTTGTATGTGTTACATGTAGATGTGTTCACCGATCATAAGAGCCTCCAATATGTCTTCTCTCAAAAGGATCTCAACTTGAGACAAAGGAGATGGTTAGAAGTTCGCAAGGACTATGATATGAGTGTCAATTATCATCCAGGTAAGCAAATGTCGTGGTGGATGACTTGAGTAGAGTGTCCATGAGTAGTTTAGCTCATGTTGATGGTAGTGAGAAGGAGATGGCTAGGGAGGTGCATCGGTTGGCTAGATTGGGAGTTAGGTTGGAAGAAGATGGTAATAATGGTGTGGATGTTGTCGATGGCTCTAAGTCTTGTTTGATTGATGAGGTGATGGCAAAATAAGATCTTGATCCCTCCTTGTTAGAATTGGAGGCCTTGGTGAAAAAGGGCAAGGTGGAGGTTTTCTCCTAAGGGGGAGATGGTGCCCTTAGGCACCAAAGTAGTTTGTGTGTACCATGTGTTGATGGTTTGATAGAAAGGATCCTTGATAAGGCCCATAATTCTTCTTATTCTATCCACCTTGGTCCCACCAACATGTATAGAGACTTAAGGGATGTGTACTGGCGGGGAGGCATGATGAAGGATATTGCCAAATTTGTGTCCAGTTGTCATACTTTTCAAAAAGTCAAAGACAAACATTAACAGATGGGTGGCCTAACCCAAGACATTGAGGTTCCTACTTGGAAGTGGGAAGAGATAAATATGGATTTTGTGGTAGGGTTGCCCAAGACTAGAAAAGGTTTCAATTCCATCTGGGTGGTGGTTGACAGGATGAAAAAATTGGCTCACTTTCTACCGGTTAAGACCACATTTAAGGCTGAAGATTATGCAAGGTTGTACATTCATGACTTGGTAAGGTTGCATAAGGTTCCTTTGTCCATCATATCTGATTGTGGGTGCACAATTTACTTCACATTTTTGGAGATCTTTCCAAAGGGGTCTTGGTACTAGAGTTAAGCTTTCTATGGCATTCCACCCTCAAACAGATGGCCAAGCCGAGAGGACCATCCACACCCTTGAGGATATGCTTAGAGCATGTGTGTTAGAGCTTAAAGGTAGTTGGGATGATCAACTTCTGTTGATTGAGTTTGGCTACAACAATAACTATCACTCTAGCATCGATTTGGCTCCTTTTGAGGCTCTCTATGGGAGACATTGTAGATCACTGGTCGGATGTTTTGAGGTTAGTGAGATGGATTTGTTGGAACCAAATCTGGTTGTGGAGGCTCTTGAGAAGGTTATGATGATTAGGGAAAGGTTGTAGACAACCCAAAGTCATCAAAAATCCTATGTCGATGTGAGAAGAAGAGACCTTGAATTCAAAGTTGGTGATTGGGTTTACCTAATGGTTTTACTCATGAAGGTTGTGGTCCATTTTGGTTAAAGGACAAGTTGAGCCCAAGGTATGTTGGTCCTTATGAGGTCATGAGAAGGGTTGGTAAGGTAGCTTATAAGTTGAGGTTGCCTAGTGAGATGGAATTGGTTCATACGGTGTTCCGTGTGTCCATGTTGACGAAATGTGTGGGTGATCCGAATTCCATTGTGCCTCTTGATGTTATGGGTGTTGTTGAGGATAATGTGACATGTGAAGAGGTTCCGGTTCAGATTTTGGATAGGCAAGTGAAGAGGTTGAGAAACAAATAGGTGGCTTCCGTTAAGGTCCTTTGGAGGAATCAACAAGTTGAGAGTGCTACTTGGAAGGCCGAAGTGTACATGCATGCAAAAGTAGTATTCCTACTTTTTTCACTCCACTCAAGCCTAAGGTATTGGTCTAATTGCTTCATTGGATCACAAGTTTTAAGTTCAACCCCATCTCATTGCATATGTTCATATTTAAATTGAAAAATTCATGTTGATTTCACATTTATGATGAAATTTTTGAAATGATATTTAAGTGCATTGTTGCATCTCTATATGGGCTGAAATTATCATGTTTTTGCATCTCATATATGCCTCTTTGACATTTGGGACGAATGTTCGTAAGGGGGAGATACTGAAAAGACCCCATAAAGTGCCCCAAAATGTGCCTCGAAAGTGCCCGAAATCATAATTTCCATAGATCTCAAAATTTGTGCATGATATAAAAAATCCATCATATTCTTGTTCAGGGGGAAAAAATTAAGGGGAAAAGGTCTAATCCTGATTTTAGAGCAAACGATTAGCAATTTTATTTTTCATAATTTTTCTTATCCATAATCGATCCGCGACAGCACTGCGACACGCAGCTATCACGGACATGTGTTAATTTTGCATGCAGATGCGGACGTGTGTATTTTGTTGCCAGTGATTGTTATCTCCGTCCAAGACTTTAAAATCTTGGGCCTAAGTATTCCCAAACGTGTTTTTACCTATACTTAGACTTATTTCACCCTTATATCGTCCTAAACACTTCCCAATACTCACTCAAACACTTCGCCATATTTTCACTCCCAATTCCATTCCCAAACCCTCATCCTAAGCTAAGGTTTTCCTTCGAGTTTCTTCATCAATCTTCAAGTCTCCATCTCCAATCTTCACCAAGTTCATTTCCAAGCTAAGGTATGTGGGTTTCATTTATGGTTTCCTTTCACTCATGATACCCAGGACTCCTTTCACTCAAATTACATGATTTAAATTTGATTTACAAATGGGTCTTGCTTATTATGAAAATTTATTGCATATTATTTTAAAGCTATGTTAAATTGTGACTGTTTTACTATGTTTTGAGCTATAAATCATTGATCTATTTTAAGATTTGAGGAGGGGTTTTCATGTATATTGCTTGAAGGTGTTCCAAGGTGTTGATTGATGGTTTTACAATGGATTTTCTTGCATGATTTCATCTCTACATTTCATGGTTTTATACTAGCATTACACACCCTCTAAGTGTTTGCTAAAATGTCCGGTTATGACTTCTTGAGGAATTGAAAGCCCAAAGAATGAGATATGATATGATTGAGTATATGATAATTAAATGAGATTATGTATATGATAAATTATATATAAAGTGTTGCATTAGACCATACCCAATCCGGGGGGACTAAGAACCCATATAACCCAGATGGGAGTTTGTACTCATCAACCTAGTGAAGGGTTTGTACTTCTCCACCTAGTGATGGGGCAGCATCATCACTAACCTAGATGGGGGTTTGTACTCATCAACCTAGTGAAAGATTTGTACTTCTCCATAGGGGTAATGAGGCGGCATCATCACCAGCCTACTGAGGAGTTTGTACATCACCACCTAAGTGATAGGGAAGCATCATCACTAACCTACCAAGAGCTTTGTACTTTGGAAATATAGGTTGGTCTTTTTTACACATATGATATCCAATATGAGTATGATTTACTTAAGAATATTTTGCTTATCCATTGGTCATACATGTCATATTGTTATATTATGCCTATTGCCTATTGTTATGAATTTTCACTATGATGCCTAATCCTTGTTGCATTGCATCCTATATACTTAGTGCATTCAAATGTACTAATGCATACTCTTGTCTACATGATATCAACATGTAGGAACTGGTGCCAAGTTGATCATCCTCTTCCTCCACGTAGGTAGTTCGATACTACTCAAGCTTGTTGGTGAGTTCTCCACTTTGGGGACCTTAGTCTATGTCGCTCTTATTATTTACTGAGATATTCTTCTTTATTGTCTATTTTGACTATAAGGTTGAGTCCGGTTACCTTGTATTGGCCCCCGCTCTTACCTATGTATTAGTGGTGTTTATTGGACATGTTATGTATCTATGCTAATAGCCTTGACTCTATTGTTCTTGATGTCTATGATATGAAAGTGCTTTCCTTAGCCCTAGTTGTCCACCTATATTATCTCTTAATGCTTGTTTTATTGCTTCCATAACCAAGGAGGTGTAGTGATGTTCTAAGAGGCTTGCTTGGGGTCCATTCGAGATTCCCTTTTGCCATGCCATGTCTAGGCCCTAGTATGGGTCGTGACAAACTTTGTATTGGAGCAATAGGTTGATAGATCCTCAGAGTCTAACATACCACGTTGATTAGAGTCCTAGTCATGGTTATGATGCGTGCTATGACTATGAATAGGAGGCTATGAAATGTTTTAGGAAATATTTCCCTTCTTCATTTTCTAAGTTGTGCTATAGAGTTATGGTAAGTTTTTCCCCCATAATGATTGTTCTTTACTATGCTAGATGATGCCAAAAACCCGAGGAAGAAAGGCCCAAATTCCCGAGGAGCAACCTACCAATGGTGAGCTCTAGGATATGCTCACTATGGTTGCCCAGGTTGTGGCTAACCAAGTCAATGAAGGGGCCCAAGACCCTCATGCTAATACCCCGGGAGCTAGGGTAAGAGACTTCATGAGGATGAATCCTCTGGTGTTCTATGGATCAAAGGTGGACGAAGATTCACAAGAGTTCATGTATGAGGTCTACAAGATCTTGAATATCATGGATGTTGGGCTGATATAAAGGCTGAGTTGGTGGTGCACCAACTCAAAGGGGTAGCCAAAATATGGTATGATCTATGGAAGAGTGAGAAGGGAATTGGTAATGTGGTGCTTTGGGAGGAGTTCAAATTGGCTTTCCTTAACCGATTTTCCCTCTTAAGCTTAGGGAAGCTACGTTGGTGGAGTTTATGGACTTGAAACATGGTGCTATGAGTGTGAGGGAGTATGCCCTCAAGTTTAATCAACATTGAAAGTATGCTCCTCATTTGGTGGCCGATCCTAGATCTAGGATGAACAAGTTTGTGATGGGGGTCTCCAACTTGGTGAGTGAGGAATGTCAGTCTACTTTGCTAATTAGTGACATGGATTTGTCTTTGTTGATGACTTGTGCCGAGCAAATAAAGGATGAAAAGTTGAGGGAGAGGAGAGGTCATAAGGCTAAGAGGGCCCCGTCTTGGGGGTAAGTTCCATAGGGGTAGCCGATTCCGTAAAGGCCAAGGGTCTTATCATGCTACTAATAGGGGTATTGTCAATGAATTTCCTAGGCCTCAAGGTGTTGGTGTTGTGGCTCCCATTGATGTGTTTCCTACATGTGGGAAGAGTCATAGGGGCCCGTGCTTGAAGTGTTCTAATGCATGCTTTGATTGTAGGGAGGTTGGTCACAAAAGGATGGATTGTCCAAGAAACTGTTGTAAGGGCTGGTGCACAAATGCGATTCCATTAGGTAGGGGTGGTCCTCAAGGTTGTGCCTCAAAGCACAATCAAATTCATGCTCTGCATGGGAGACAAGGAGTTGATGAGGGTCCTGATGTTGTTACCGGTATGTTGAAAATATTTGACTTTGTTGTGTATGCTTTGATTGATCCGAGTGCCGCTCTTTCCTTTGTTGCCCTTTTGTTGCTAAGAAGTTACATGTTGACCCCGAATTGTTGCATGAGTCATATGAAGTGTCTACTCCTATTGGTGTTTTTATTGTTGCTAGGAAATCTTATAGAAGTTGTCCTATTTGCATTTTGCATAAGTTTTTGCCTTGTGATCTTGTTGAATTACACATGGTATATTTTGATGTCTTTCTTGGGATTGATTGGTTACATTCCTACTATGCTTCTATTAGTTATTGAACCCGTAGGGTCAACTTTCAATTCCCTAATGAACCTGTCCTTGAGTTGGAAGTCAAGATGTGGTGGTCAAAGGTAGATTCATTTCATGCATTAAAGCTCGTAAGGTGATCTCTAAGGGGTGTCTTTATTATCTTGTGAGGGTTAGAGATGTGGAGTCTAAAGCCCCTTCCATAGAGTCGGTTCCAATTGTAAATGAGTTTCTTCATATTTACCTAAATGACCTTCCCGATGTTCCCCCCAAAAGGGAAATAGCGTTTTGTATAGACCTCCTCCCTGATACACAACCTATCTCTATTCCCCCTTACCATATGGCCCAGGCGGAGTTGAAGGAGTTAAAGGAACAATTGGAACATTTGTTGGAAAAGGGATTTATTAGGACTAGACAATCACCTTGGGGTGCCCCAGTGTTGTTTGTGAAGAAAAAGGATGGGTCACTTAGAATGTGTATTGACTACCGCCAACTCAATAGGGTCACCACAAAGAATAGGTATCCTCTTCCAAGGATTGATGACTTGTTTAACCAATTGCCAGGATTGATGATATCTTTATCTATCCACATACTAGGGAGGAGCATATGGGGCATTTGAGGGTTGTGTTGCAAAGATTGAGGAAAGAGAAATTGTATGCTAAATATGAAAAGTTTGAATTTTAGTCAAAGGAGGTTGAATTCTTTGGTCATGTTGTGTATGGCGATGGTATAGAAGTGGATCCTAAGAAAACCAATATGATTAGAAATTGGCCTAGACCATTGACTCGTCGGATATTATGAGCTTCATTGTCCTAGTGGGTTATTATAGAAGGTTTGTGAAGGTGTTCTCCTCCATTGCTTCCCCTATGACAAAATAGACACAAAAGAAGGTTAGGCTTGTTTGGACCGACGAGTGTGAGAGGAGCTTCCGAACATTTAAAGACAAGCTTGTGTCCCTTCCTATATTGTCACTACCGGAAGGGCTTGAGGGATTTATGGTGTATTGTGATGCATCCTTGGTTGATTTAGGTTGTGTGTTGATGAAAAATGGGAAGGTCATAGCTTATGCTTCTAGAAAACTTAATATACATGAAAGGAACTACCCTACCCATGATATAGAGTTAGCCACCCTTGTGTTTGCATAAAAGATATGGCGTCACTACTTGTATGGGGTACATGTTGATGTGTTCACTGATCACAAGAGCCTACAATTTGTCTTCACTCAAAAGGATCTCAACTTAAGGAAAAGAAAGTTGCTAGAACTTCTTAAGAACTCTGACATGAGTGTGCATTGCCATCTGGGTAAGGCAAATGTGGTGGCAGATGCTTTGAGTAGGGTGTCTATTTGTAGCCTAGCCCATGTTGATGAGGGTGGTAAGGAAATGGCTAGGGAGGTGAATCAAATGGCTAGATTGGGGGTTAGGTTGGAAGAGATTGGTGATGACGGTGTGGTTGTTGTTGACGAGTCTAAGTCTTCATCGGTTGACAAGGTGATACCAAAACAAGGTCTTGACCCCTCCTTGCTTAAATTGAAGGCCTTGGTGAAAGAGGGAAAAGTAGAGGTTTTCTCCCAAATGAGACATAGTGCCCTTAGGTATCAAGGTAGGTCGTGTGTGCCTTGTGTTGGTGGTTTGAGGGAGAAAACTCTTGATGAGGCCTATAACTCTTCTTATTCCATCCACACCAGGTACACCAAAATGTATAGAGATTTGAGGGAGGTGTACTGGTGGGGTGGCATGAAGAGGGACATTGCCAAAATCGTTTCCGGTTGCCATAGTTGTCAACAAGTCAAAGCCAAACATCAAAGTTTGGGTGGCCTAACCCAAGACATAGAGATCCCCACATGGAAGTGGGAGGTGATTAATATTGATTTTATGGTTGGGTTTCCCAAGACTAGAAAAGGTTTTGATTCCATTTGTGTGGTGCTTGATCGGATGACGAAATCGGCTTACTTTCTACTGGTTAAGACCACATATGGGGCTGAAGAGTATGCAAGGTTGTACATCCAAGAGTTAGTAAGGTTACATGGGGTTCCTTTGACCATCATATTGGATTGTGGTTCACAACACTTCACACTTTTGGAGGTCTTTACAAAGGAGCCTTGGTACAAAAGTTCACGTTAATGCGGCATCCTAGCCTCAAAGGGATGGCCAAGCCAAAAGGATAGTTCAAACCCTTGAGGTTATGCTTAGGGCTTGTGTCTTAGAGCTTAAGGGTATTTGGGATGACCATCTTCCATTGATTGAGTTTGCATACAATAATAGCTATCTCTTTAGCGTCAATATGGCTCCTTTTGAGGCTCTTTATGAGAGACGTTGTAGATCACCGGTTGGTTAGTTTGAGGTTGGAGAGGTCGCTTTATTGGGACCAGACTTGTTAATGAAGGCTCATGAGAAGGTTAGGATGATTAGTGAGAGATTGAAGATAGCCCAAAGTTGTCAAAAATCCTATGCCAGTGTGAGAAGAAGAGACCTTGAATTCAAAGTGGGTGATTGGGTTTATTTGAAAGTTTCTCCAATGAAAGTTGTGGTCCATTTTAGTAAAAATGGAAAGTTATGTCCAAGATATGTTAGACCTTACGAGGTGATAAATAGGGTTGGCAAGTTAGCTTATGAGTTGAAGTTGCCTAGTTAAATAAATTTGGTTCATCCGGTGTTCCATGTCTCTATGTTGAGAAAATGTATTGGTGATCCTAATGCTATTGTGCATCTTGATGTTGTGGGTATTATTGAGGGTAAATTGACTTATGAGGAGACTTTGATTCAGATTTTTGATAGGCAAGTGAAGAGATTGAGGAACAAGGAAATGACATCCGTTAAGGACCTTTGCAGGAACCAACAAGGTGACAGTGCTACATGGGAGGCCGTGGCGGACATGCAAAAGTAGTATTCTTATCTCTTCCACTCCACTCAACCCTAAGGTATTAACTCTTAAGTCCTCTATGTGATTTCAAATCCTATGTTTCAGCCCCTATGTGTTTCATGTGCATTCATGTTTAAGTTGACAAATTTATGATGATTTTACATTTATGTTGAGGTTTTGAAAATGATGTTTAAATGTAATGTTGCATTTTTATTGGGGCTGATTTGTTCATAATTACTCTTGTATTATATGTCTGTTTTACATTTGGGGATGAATTTTTCGCAGGGGAAAATATTGAAACAACCCCAAAAAGTGCCCAAAAATATGCCTTGGAATGCCCAAAATTTTAAATTTCATATATCTTAAAATCTGTGCGCGATATCAAAAATTCGACTTCATATTCTTGTTTGGGGCGAGGGCGAGGGGGGCAGGGAAGGGGCAAAATTAGGGGGGAAAGGGTCTAACCCCAATTTAAAAGCAAATGATTAGCAATTTCATGTTTAGTAATTTTTCTTATTCAGAATTGATCCGCGATAGCACCGCGATGCGCAACTGTTGCGGCCATGTGTTAATTTGGCATCCGCAATAGTTCCGGGTGCAGACCTATGTATTTTGTTGCCAGTGATTTTTATCTCGGTCCAAGTGTTCCCAAATGTGTTTTTACCTATACTTAGCCTTATATCTTCCTAAACACTCCCCAATACTCACTCAAACACTTAGCCATATTTCCACTCCCAAATTCAAGTCCCGAATCCTCATCCTAAGCTAAGGTTTTCCTTCAAGGATCTTCTTCAAGCTTCAACTCTTCATCTCCAATATTCACCAAGTTCATCTCAAAACTGAGTTATGTGGGTTTCTTTAATGGGTTCATTTTATCCATGATACCCAAGCCTCCTTTTACTCAAATTGAATGATTTAAAGTTGATTTACAAATGGGTCTTGCTTATTATGAAAATTCACTGCACATTATAAAACTATATAAAATTGTCACTGTATTGCTATATGTTTTGAGCTATAAATCTTTAATCTATTGTAAGATTTGAGGAGGGGTTTTGATGTATATTGCTTGAGGGTGTTTCAAGGTGTTTATTGATGGTCTTACAATAGATTTTCTTGCATGATTTCATCTCTATATTTCATGATTTTATACTAGCATTACACACCCTCAAAGTGTTTGATAAAATATCCGGTTATGATTTCTTGAGGAGTTGAAGATCCAAAGCATGAGGTATGATATGAATGACTATATGATGATGCAATGAGCTTATGTATGTGATAAATTTTATATATAGTGTTGCATTAGATAATGCCTAATCCAAGGGGACTAAGAACCCGGATAACCTATATGGGGGTTTGTACTCAACAACCTAGTGAAGGGTTTGTACTTCTCCACCTAGTGATTGGGCGGCATCATCACTAACCTAGATGGGGGTTTGTACTCATCAACTTAATAAAGGGTTCGCACTTCTCCACCGGGGTGATGGGGCGGCATCATCACCAACCTAGTGAGGGGTTTTTCCTCACCACCTAAGTGATGGGGCGACATCATCACTAACCTACCAAGGGGTTTGTACTTTGGAAATCTAGCTTGGTATGTTCTACACATATGATATCCTATATGAGAATGAGCTACTTAAGAATGTTTTACTTATGCATTGGTCATACATGTCATATTGTTATATTATGCCTATTGTTATGCATATTCACTATGATGCCTAATCCTTGTTGCATTGCAACCTATATACTTAGAACATTCAAACATACTAACGCATATTCTTGCCTACATGATATCACCATGTAGGAACCGGTGCCCAAGTTGATCATCCTCCTCCTCCACATGGCTAGTTCAATACTACTTAAGCTAATTGGTGAATCCTTTATTTCGGGGAACTTAGTCTATGTTGCTCTTATTATGTATTGAGAGATTCTTCGTTATTGTCTATTTTGACTATGAGTGAGCCCGATTGCTTTGTCTTGGCCCCCACTCTTATCTATGTATTAAAGGTGTTTGTTGGACATGTTATGTATCGATGCTAATAGCCTTGACTCTATTGTTCTTGATGTATATGATATGGAAGTGCTTTCCTTAGCCCCGCTTTTTCCCCTTTATTATCTCTTGATGCCTGTTTTATTGCTTCCTCGACCAAGGATGTGTAATAATGTGCTAAAAGGCTTGTTTAGGGTCCCTTTGGGATTCCCTTGCGTTGTTTCACGTCTAGGTCCTAGGCTTGGTTCGTGACACTCCATGGGTGAAAAGAGCCAATGGATGAAACCAACATACCTCAAACTTGGGTTTTCTTGAGATGAGCTTGAAGAGAATCCTTGAGTCCCAAGTTAGGCTTGAAATCCTTGAATTTTGAATGAGATATTTGGTTAAATCTTGGAGAGGTTTTTGTGAGAGTTTTGAGTGATATAGAGTTGAAAAATGGCTAAGTATTGGTTTTTTCACACATAAGTGGGTATGGGGTTATGACCCCAATGCCCTTGGTCGACACAGGAAAATTATGGAAAAATCAACACTTGTCCGTGTTTGGTCCGCGAAGCAGACCCAATGCAAAGGAAAAATTAACAATGATCTGCACCCCTGGCACGTCGTGGCCAGGGCACGATTGTTCTCTGCAAATCGTAGATTAGCGAAATTTCTTTTTCACTATGGGTCCCCTAAAATCAGGTTATACCTATTTTCCACTCAATGTTTTCCCCTGATCAAGAATATGAAGTTAAGAGTTTCGACATCACGCACGAATTTTGACATATTTGGATATTATTATTATGGGCATTTTTGAAGCACAATTTGGGGCATTTCACCAACTCTTTCTTCTCTTCATCAACATGAGTCATAGTTCCCATATATAGTCTACAAAGAGTATCAGCTACAACATTTGCCTTGCCGAGATGATATTGTACACTCTTATCATAGTCCTTAAGGAGTTCGAACCATATCCTTTTGTCTGAAGTTAAGATCCCTTTGAGTGATCACAAGTTACAAACTCTTGTGGACGGTGAAAACATCAACATGCACCCCATACAAATAATGTCTCCAAATCTTCAAGGCAAACACCGCCGCCACTATCTCAAGATCATGAGTCGATAATTAATTATGTTCATGCACCTTCTACTGCCTTGATGCGTATGCTATCACCTTACCATGTTGCATAACATAGCCCAACCCAACCCAACCCGAGCAACATCATAACACACCACCAACCCATCTAAGCCATCCGGTATAGTCAAAATAGAAGTCGATGTACGCGAATTTCCAATGTTTGAAAATACTTCTCACACTCATCCAACCATACAAACTTCGCCTTCCTTTGAGTTAACTTTGTCAATGGAGGTGCAATAGATAGGAAACCTTCAACAAACCATCTATCGTAACTAGCCAACCCAAGAAAACACCGTACATCTGAAAGAGCAAGCTTGCCAAACAATGCAAATCCTTCCCCAACTCCCTTTTGAACTCATCTATAAGATCGACTACAACATCTTCCATGCATGCATTGCCTTATGAGCCTAAAGTAACTCCCCCTATTCGGTACGAAGGGATGGAGATAGGAAATCTTAAGACACATTCCATGGCATGGTAAGAATCATGAAAAAGTGAAATATTTCCTCAAACTTCTTGTAGCCAACTACCCATAAATGTGGCACACTTCACACCCAAGAATAATACTCTATTTAACGCGGCATATTGGACTCCGAGAACTATTTATAAACCTAGTTCTATGATACTATCTCTTTTATGACCTGCAACTAGGGTCGAGAAATGACATGGTAAATGGGAACCCGATAATCCTCAAACAAGCATCAAAGTATCCATATTCACATCATTGGTTTGGAAGTGTATACAAATAGTAAACACAAAGTTCCAAGGGATGGGATAGTAGGACTTACGCTATAGGGCTGTCATAGGAATGAGGGGTTAACATGTATTCATGTAGCAGATAGCACATAAGAACTAAGGGGAGGGTAAGTATGACTCACTCTATGGGGCAATACAGGACTTTGGATCTTCCACACTACCACATCAAACATCCAAACTTATCATAATTCTCATAATCAATCCACAATAATAATATCCAAATAACCATAATCATAAGCTCTAAATAAAACACATAACATATAAATTCAATAAGAGTCAACAAGACATTCAACGATGCCTCTAGACATAAGATGGGATGGGGACCAAGACATGTACCAGGCTCACTGTCAAAGTAAATAATATAAAAAGGACTTCATAGGTAGAGGAATGGTGGCTTGACATTGGAAGATAGGACTCACTATGATGAATGTCTCAAATCCAATTTAGCTGTCAAATGGCGGATGAAGGTAGTCTCCGGCCCCTACATGGTTAGATCATGTAGGCAAAAGTATGTGTTAGTACATCTGAATGTATTATGTACGCGATCATGTAATACATGTGACTTATCAAACATACCTTCAATGTTAGATGACAACAGCACATAATAGAGAAAGAAGTATATATCAAAAGAAGAGTATATAACAATAAGCCATGAAATCCATGAAGCACAAAATGCATAATGCTCATATATAGTGGGGATGTGACCTCAATCGACATATAAGACCAAGTGAGCTATTACAAGGAATCTCGATGTTATCTCCACACCAGAAAAGCGGTGGTCTAATTGCCAAAGGTAAATCATACTTCTCCTTATGGGCCTCCCATTTTAGAGAAGTAACCTTCTTATGGGCCTCCTATTTCGGATAGGATTTTCATATCATTTTTAACAGATCATGCCTCAACTAATGGATGAGCCTCAAATCTTTCTAGCGGGTCATGCCTCAACTAATGAGATGAAGCTCAGATCTCAATACCTATGCTGATACACAGTTCAAGAAAAAGACAGGACCCTTGGGGATAGCCTTGGCACCCCAATCCGTCAGTGCTAAGTAAAAACATCCCACGAGAATACTTATACATATATATGGTTTTAAAAGAGGCAATAGTAATTTCAAATTCTTTCAATACACATTTAGGCTCAAAGCCAAACACATTTCATAATCATTCATACTTGGTCTCAAAAGCTAAATCATAATTCGTAATCATGATACTCATGCATAGGAATAGCTCATTCACATAACGATATGGTGCAAGCATCCCAAATGCTCAAAGATTCATAACAATAGACATTTATGTGATCACATTCTTGTCATTACTTTAATCTTATCAAAATCATATACATAAACATAATTTGGCTTAATCCACTTCATTATTTCATAAAACTCAATGCTCATGAATGCATAAGCTATGAATGTTGTGAGAATAGCATGGGTAATATTGATTCAATCTTAAATCAACAATTTAATATGAAATTCAAGAAAATCTATAAGTAAAATCAACATTCAAATCACATTTTGATTACCCCATACTTAGATCAAACTTTAAAGGGACAATGCACATTCAAATATTCATAATAATAATATAATTCAACATATTAGGGCTTAAATCAAATTAAAATAGCATAGCCCACACTTCAATTGAATTTAATAAACAATAATATTGAAAATCCATATTTGAAGTAAGCTAAAATTCCATGAAATTGAGTGAAAAGGGTTTTGGGTCTTCTTGGCTGAAAGGGACCAAGAATCAAAAGCCACATACCTTGCTTAGGAAGATGAATTAGAGAAGAATTTAGCTTGAAGTTGAATCCCCAATTGAATCCTAGCTTTGAATCTTGAAGATGAGACTTGGAGAGAATTTTAGGAAATGAATTCTAGAGTATGAGTGTTTTTCTAATGTGGGTTGATTGGAATGAAAGAATATCAGGTGATTTATTTGTCTAGGATAGGATAAAAGGCCATAAGACACCCTTGGAATAACCCGAATTACATAGGCCATTAATGATAGGGAATTAAAAATTCGCATAGATCCCTATACAAATGAGTTTTTCTAAAACAGGCATTACTTCTTGATCCGAACTCGGAATGAGGTGAAACATGATGCATTGGAAAGATAATTCAAACAATTTCAATTTGATCGGTCGTAGGCCACCCAGTTCTTTATTCGATAAGAGATATGACCATTTAAAGTTGACCCTTCTATCAGTTCTTGTGAAAATCTTAGCCAATAGGATTCCTTTGAATTTGGCTTGATGAAATAGACATATTATGACCCTAAATCACATAAATAAATCTTCTATTGAAGTCTTGAAAGTGAATTTAGTATGGCCTTGAAGGTCACATGGAGATGTTTTGACTAGAGCTTGAAAGCTGGATTCGGGAAGCGTTTTTGAGGGAACGAATAAGAAGCTAAGTGCTAGAATAAGAACAGATAGTAATGAAGGAGTATAAACTGATTTGGGGGCCCCCGTATAGGGTTACATGGCCCGCGGAGGAGTCCAAAAGGTGTCACCTTGGTCAAAAATATTTCCAAAACCAAATTCCAACCACCACTAAAGCTATACGAAGTCCGAATCCTTACAATCTCAGAGCGTAATATCAGAAAAATCTCCCCCCCTCTCTCTAACCTAGATATGGATCCCCCAATCACATCATCTCTCCTAAGTCATAATAAACAACTCATTCCCGAGGTATGCAAGGAACTCAGAGTAGTAGTTAACATCAGTATAACATTGCGTAGACTTCAATAATTAGAATGGAATCGGGCTCAGTAGGTAAGCATGCTACAATCTAGCCCACCACAGGTAATGAAAATAAAAGTGCGATAATAACAGGGGTATCATAGGTGCCCCCCAATAGATAGGCCCAATATAATCATAGTATGCCCATAAGTAAATCATGGTACGACATAAAATCAACACACAGTCTCCTCATCCACATATTTCTATAGCAACAAGCAATACACACTCATACAGGTATAAGTCAAGTCAGTACGCATGCCTGCCCCTGGCACTAGCCCATATTCGACCCATGCCAGGCCCTTTTCTGTGTACAACAATGCATAGGGTAGCGTCGGTATAACCTAAGCTAAGGCCCAAGAGGCTAGATAATCAAAAGGATGTCACCTACCTAGAATCATATCACAGCCCCGCTACTATCAAGGATTTCACCCAAGGTAACATTATGATGGCCATCTGATAATGTGCCTTTCTTTAAACAGGGTGCTAATTGCCAAGACGAAAGTAGATAGCTAGTGTCTCATCATAGATAATCCCAGGAAACCCATGGGATAAGACCTACCCCTCACTAACAGGTCATATTCCTACCTCTAAGCTACTAGTGGCTCAGTAGTAACACATCTCCTATCACTGATTACAAGGCTCCGTTAGGAGTAATTACAATTGTTCCTAAAACATGGTGTGTTTGTCCAGTCACTAACGGATAGCATAGGTTCTAAAAAGATAGCAGCGGTATACCTGATCAAATATAGGTCACAGGGAAGAACATGTTCATGCTTAATAAGGAAAATCTACCATAATCAAGGCAGCCACAAATACTCAGAGCAGGTACAAAAAGTCACAGCCATATCATAGAAATCCCAACCAACAAGAGCCCCCAAAATAAAATATAGGTACTAAAATCAATACACAAAGTAGCATGTAGTCATATTAGTCTTATGAGCCAGCATATTATGTGCTGTCAAAATACATCACT
>JAPFFP010054870.1:0-29011 GCA_026153255.1 Solanum medicagineum | reverse complement strand
TCACACAAGAAGTACAAGATTCTATAAACTTAACAGAGGTTAAGAAATTCACTTGCCTTATATAAAGTCTCGAATCACGTCAATTCTGAAGTTTTTCCCTTTCTATTACAATTCAATTTACCAAAATCTATTCAAATATAGCATCATAGTTATATAATGAATTTAATGACACTAAAACCAATTAATTTGGGTGAAAAGGGTAAAATGGTCCAAAAATTTTATCGCCAGAAAAAGTCATCAGAATCTGGAAATTTACACATGAAAATGTTCCCCAAGTGATAAGGAATTCAACGGTGAAAACCATTTTAAAAAACGGAGCTAACATGAGGAAGAAATCGCATGTTAAAGTTTTCGAACTACATTAAAAGTGCAGCAGTGAATCTGCAGATGTTACCTCAAACGAAGTAGCAAAGTCAATTTCTAAAGTTCCTAGTGTGTTTTCCTCGAAAAAATATACAATTTATCCTTTTGAATCGCTCAAATCCGATCACAATTGAGAGAGATATCGTTGGTTAAAGTTTGGGGAAAGTTTGCGATCTTATCTTCTCTTTCTTGGAGAAAATCCCCAATTTTCGCAATTCTTTTAAAGTGAAAGAACTTGAAAGGACATTGATTGAAGGAATTATCTTTGATTCTTGAAATCTTGACTTAAACTCTTTAGAGTTCTTGATGAAAAACCATAATTCTTGAAGAAGAAGAGTCAAGAAATCCTTTCTTGGGATTCTTGAATTTGTTTTCTTGAAACCCTAGGTTATGATTTAAAATTCTATTAAAGCTTCATGAATAGATGAAGAAATTCGGGTTAGGTAGATTGAAATTCATGAAGAACAACTTACCTTGAGGAGGAATCTTGGAAGCCAATCCTAACTTGATAGTTTTTTTGATGATTCTTGAGGGTTTATGTTTAGGAGAGAAGGGAGAGGCTTTTAATCATGAAAATTGATGTTTTATATGTTTTGGAGGCCATAAATAGAATCCTAAAGGTTTTAGGATAAAAATAACCTCAAATTGTTTTAAAAAAACGTCATTAACTTCCAATTAGGGTTTGCGCCCGCGCTCCGGACGTGGACTTTTCGAACAGCTCTGTACCTCTTCACTAAAATGGTAATAACTTTCTACTCCGAAATCTGATTAATGCGAAATTAGATACGTTAGAAAGCTAATTAGAATATCGTCGATTTGATATATTATGGGTCATCTAAATCATTACACTTTAGGAGATATGGTCATTTGAAGTTAACCCTTCTATCGACTCATACGAAAACTTAGTTGCCAGAAATTCTTTGAACTTGGCTTGATATAGAAGATCCTTTATAACTCTAAATCACACCTAATACACTTCAAATCCTTAGGAATTTATCCTAGCACGTATATAAAACTTACAAGTCATTGATTCACCTAACTTTTATAAAACCATACATTAGAACTACGACCTCATATCGGCTCCAATTCTATTTCCATACTAAGAAATTGATTTTAACATCTATGATCAATTAAGAATACTCAATTAAAATTCTATATCATATGAAGGGTGACTCGGTCTTAGCTTTAAAAAAAATTGGTGTGTTACAATATCCTCCAGAGTTTGTATTGTCTACTTGGCCTAAACATCAGTCTGAGGGCGGAAAGCAGTACTAAGGTTCACCTTTGAACCCAAGCCATTCTGAAAGGACTTCCAGAATTAGAAAGTGAACTGAGCTCTTTTATATGATATGATAGACAAAGGAACTTCATACAACCTTACAATCTCTTGCATATATAATCATAGTCTTTATAGCCATGAAATGGGCTGATTTAATTATCCTATCAATAATCAACCAGATTGAATCATGCTGTTTGCGAGACCTCGGAAGCCTATGATAAAATTTATATTGATTATCTCCCACTTTCATTCAGGAATTCCAAAATTTTAGGCTACTCCACATGGCCTTTGATACTCAACTTTCACTTGTGGCAGTTTGGGCATTTCAAAGTTTGTAATGTCTCCCTTCATCCCACTCCATTAGTAAACCTCTCTTAAGTCACAATACATTTTGATAGACCCTGGATGGATGGAATATCTAAAGTTATGGGCTTCTTCCATGATCGTTTCTCGAATACCATCAACATTTGGAACACACAATCTACTTTGGTATCTCAATATTCAATCTTCCCCTTTGACGAATGCCATCTCTTTTTGTTTTTGTACATCATCCTTCAATTAGAGTAAGATGGGATCTCGATCTTGCTTCTCCTTTACCTCCGCTACAAGGGATGATGCAAACCCATTATGCACAGGAACTCTTCCTTCGCCCGATTCATCTAGTTGAACTCCCAATCGTGCCAGTCGGTGAACCTCTTTGGCGAAATCCTTTTTCTCTTCCTCCACATAGGCGGTACTCCCCATGGATAACCTGCTAAGAGCATCACCAACCACATTAGCTTTACCTGGATGGTAGAGGATGCTCATGTCATAGTCTTTGAGCAACTCAAGCCACCTTATCTGCCTCAAGTTAAGTTCTTTCTGGGTGAAGACGTATTGTAGGCTCTTATGGTCTGTGAATACATCAACATGTGCTCCATATAATTAGTGCCGCCAAATCTTGAGTGAAAATACTACCGCAACCAATTCTAAGTCATAAGTTGGATAATTTCTCTCATAGTTCTTGAGTTGTCTAGAATCATAGACTATGGCCTTCTCTTTGCATTAGAACACATCCCAATCCCACTCTAGAAGCATTGTAATAGATCACAAAATCATCCGTCCCTTCAGGTAGAGTCAACACTGGCTCAGTCGTTACCTGGTTTTCAACTCCTGAAAAGTCTTCTCGCAGTCATTAATTCACTGAAACTTAGCTTTCTTTTGAGTCAGCATAGTCAATAGCTAGGATATAGAAGAGACCTCAACAACTCTATGATAGTAACCAGCCAAACCTAGAAAACTCCTTATGTCGGTTGGAGTGGTTGGTCTAGGCCAGTGTTTAACTGCCTCAATCTTCTCCATATCCACTCGAATACCATCACATGAGACAACATGGCCCATGAATGACACTGATTTAAGCTACAACTCACATTTTGAATATTTGGCATATAACTCCTTATCTCTGAGGGTTTAAAGAACAATTCGAAGGTGAGCGACATGCTCTTCCTTATCTCTGGAATACACCAAAATATCATCGATGAAAACAATTATGAACATATCAAGGTACTATCTGAATACTTTGTTCATCAAATCCATGAAAATGTTAGGAGCATTTGTCAATCTGAAGAACATTACCAGAAATTCAAAGTGACCATATCGAGTTTGAAAAGTCATCTTCGGGATGTCACATTCTCTCACTTTCAACTGGTGGTAGCTTGATATGAGATCTATCTTGGAGAAAACAGTTCCACCCTGAAACTGGTGGAACAAATCGTCAATCCGTAGAAGGGGATATTTATTCTTAATAGTCACCTTATTCAACTCGCGATAATCTATACACATCCTGAGGGAACCATCCTTCTTTCGCACAAATAGGACTGGAGCACCCCATGGTGAGACACTCGGCCTAAAAAGTCCCTTATCCAAGAGATCTTTCAACTGTTGTTTCAGTTCTTTCAACTCTACGGGAGCCATTCGATATGGTGAAATAGAGATAGGCTGGGTATTGGGGAGAACATCAATACCAAAGTCGATCTCCCTATCAGGAGGGATTCTAGACAAATCATCAGGGAAGACATCAGGAAACTCATTGACACTGAAACTGACTCCAAAGGTGGAGACTTTATATTATTAGCCTTAACTCGCACGAGGTTATTGATACACCCTTTAGAAATTAATTTTCTGGCCCTAAGGTGGGAAATAAACTTACCCTTGGGCACAATAGAATCACCCTTTCACACTATGACAGGCTCATTTAGAAACTTGAATTTGATAGTTCGGGTCTACAATCAACAGAGGCATAACAGACATGAAACTAATCGATGCCAAGAATTACATCAAAGTCAATCATCTCTAACTAGACTAAATCTGGAAAAGTATCCCTACGATAGATAAATATCATGCAATCTCTATATATCCTTTCAGCTAGAATGGACTCACTAGTAGGAGTAGAAACACTAAAGGGCTTAAGGAGATATTCAGGAAAGATCTCAAACTTACTAGCTACAAATAGTGTTATAAATGATAAAGTAGCACCTGGGTCAAGAAATACATGCATATCATATGAAAAGACTCGAAGCATACCCATGACAACATCTGGTGCAACTTCCTGATCTTGTTGATTTCCCATCGTATACAGATAGTTTATACCCCCACTCTTATTAGTTGTGACACCTCTCTGGTGGTGCTACTGAAGACTTTGCTTTATTACCTCCATCACCCTGCCTCCTTATTGGACAATTATTCTGGAAATGACCAGTTTGTCCACACCTGCAACAAGCATTGATGCTCTCACAACACTCACCTAGATGGAGTTTACCATACTTGCCACATGGTCTTTTCCCTCTCGAACCTTGAGTCAAATTAGCTTGAGCCTGAGAAGCCTGAGCTCTAATATTCTGATAGCCCTGTGACTTCTAATCACACCTACTACTCGGAGCTAGTGCACTTGCAGAGGATGGTGCATAATTGGAAGGCCACTTTTGAAAATAGGACATGCCTCCCTTACTTTGTTTATGCTGGCTAGGCTTATGCCTTGCTGACTTAACCTTTTTTCTCAATTTCTCCTCCCTATCCCTCTTCTTGTCCTACTTAAGTTGTTGCGCATTGACCATAGCCTAGAGATGTCCATGTCCTGAATCAGCAATGTTGCTTTGTACTCTTTTTTCATATGCTTGCCCAAGTCAAATATGAACTTTCTCATCTTAGACCTCATATCGAGGACCATCTCTTGAGCATACATTGATAGTTGTATGAATTTGGCACTAGATTCTTTGACAGTCATCCCCTCCTGTTTCAAGTTGACAAACTCCTCAACCTTCGCTTCCCTCAACTCTCGTGGAAAGAAGTGATCGAGAAAGGCACTCTCAAAGTCATTCCAAATGGCAAGCTCAATATCTTCACCTCGGCTTTCTTTCATTGATTATACCAAACATTTTCCATATCCTTTAGTTGATAGAAAGAAAGTTCAACTCCCTTGTCGCAGTCGCATGCATAGCTTTCAACACTTTCTACATCTTATCAATAAAGTTTTGGGGGCCTTCCTCAACATTCGATCTAGTGAAAATTGGTGGTTCATCCTCAGAAAATCTTCTAGTTTAGTGGTAGCTATTGGCTATTAAGAATTAGAACTAGGAGTCTGTGAACTCCGATTCCCGCTATGAGAAGCTACCAGTTGGGTGAGCATAGAGATAGATTCGTTGAAATCAGCCTCTGTGGTAGGATCATGTGAGGTAGTGGGTGGTTGAGGAGTCCCAACGGCTCTAGCAGGTTGACTCTAGCCCTTGTCTCCATCTGAGGAGGCACTTCTGAAGTGGGATTCTCAGCATTACTGGCTGAAGCATTTCTCTGGGTCACGGTATGTTTTGGAGGCATGATCTGCAACCGCGTAATGCATGAGTCAGAAAACATCTTTGTAGAGTTTTTAACTCTATCACACAAACTTAGAATACAATGAAGTGTAACAATTCCTAATTTCCTATAGCCTCCTGCTTATAAAGTGTGGTGCACAACACACCCATGAATAAGACTCTACTAGACACAACTTCATCGACTCCTAAGACTCTTGAACTTTATGCTCTGATATCAACTATGAAGTATTGTCCACTTTTGTGTCAGCCTTGTTTATGTGGGTAAGAGTTCAATTGTGTTTAGACGAATCCCGATGAGGCAGGGCAAACCTCAGTGCTGAGTCCAGGCGAATCCCATAGGGTAGAACAAACCTTAGACAAACGCTAAGTCTATAGAGGGGGTGTATGTAATAACCTATCTTGAGATAAGAAGTCCCACATCAGCAAAACACAAGAGAGATGTTGGGTATATAAGTAAAAGACTGGTCTATATATTGTGAGGTGCCTTTTGCGATAAGCCCAAAGGTACAAATCTGTGATGGGCTAGGCCCAAGAGCGGACAATACCTCATAGTGTTGGGCTAGGTCGTTACATGTTTCCAATGAAATTTCATTGACATCATGAATAACTCTCTTTTACCTATATTATTCATTAACTTATTCTTTTTTAAATGGATAAATATGAGCTTTACCCATTTTTTATCCATCTTAAATAGGTTGGCTACCTAACTCATTTAAAATGGATAAATCTTAATAGGTACTCAAATAACTTACCCATTTTGCCACTCCTACTTATGAGAAAATAAAGATATTCTCCAATTAGTTATCAATCCTCTATAGGTTTTACATATTCCCTTTTCAAAATTCTCTCCTTTTTTAAACCTTATGATCGCTGAAAAAATCGCCATTCTCATTTTTCTTTCTTTATTTTTTTAGAACTTTTGGTCCTTGTTGAATTTATTCTTCTACATGAACTGTCAGTTTTTTCTTCTTTTTTTCTTTCTACACGAAATTGTTTTAGGAAAACAATTTACATTTTTGAAATTTTGTGAAACAAATCAGTTAGTATCAAATGGCAAGAGTTTGAATAACATTTTAATTGGGTGAATCGAGGTTTTGTGTTACCCTCTCTTTTAAAAATTAAGTTATTTAATGAAATCAACCTATTCTCCATAGATAATCTAACAGATTTCTTTAGAAAAAATGTTAGATAAATTTTGTACCATAAATTAAGATAATTGATGTCAATAAACCTATTTCCCATAAAAACTCTTTGAATTCCTTCAGAAATATTTTTTCAAATTTTGAGTTCAATTTCATACTCTCAATATGTGAATTTTCACGTATCAAGTAATATGTTTTTAAACTATGTGTATCAAATGATCTTTTATATTTTTTGACCATATCATTTGGCAGGTATCAAGTATTTATGGAGTATAATTTGAATTTGAATAAGAATCAAACTTGATACAATAAAATTAGAACCATAAAGATGAATTGATACAAGAAAATCTGAAAGTTTGCAACTTTTTTTAATTAATTAAAAGAAGCAATAAACGGTCTATGCATTGTATGTATCTCTAAACAGATGCAAAGCTTAATTTGAAAGAAATCTAAACAATCAACAAAAAACCTTCTAATATTCTCTTTCCATTTTTCGATGGCACTACAACTTCTCTCAATGATTTCACTGCCATGGCATCGCCGACTATTCGTGGGGCTTCTCCTATTGATGTTCCTTTTCATCTTGCTCCTTGATCTACTTTCAGGCTTTAACTTCACCCAGGTACCTGTTGTCTCGGTGCTTTTTCCTTTTGCCATTCTTTCACCTCTAACTTTATTTTTATGAAGATACTTGGCCTTTCTTCTCATCTTGATGGTGGATGGCATTTCAACTTCACTTTGGAATAGAACATGGCATTTCAGGTTGAACACTTTTCATAGACCATGATCTATGGTTAGCTTAGTTTTTGTGCATCCTCTCATACCCCCTTTTGTATAGCAGCTATTTGCTAGTACGATAGCCAAAGATGTAAATGTACTGAGGAACATGGCTGTGTATCTGTTATTTAGATCTGTTGCACCTTGATAGGTTTAGACCTAACTCTAATCATGGGTATCTGAGCTTTGTCAATGTTAAGAATTTGCTTAGCCCTTTTTGGTAGCTGTTGAAAATGTGTATATACCAGGGTTGCCTCATCATTAGCAACCTGATTTGCAATGAAATCCGCTAATTGATTCCCTTCCCTATATATGTTGAATGTGGATAACTTCTTGTTGTATATGCCTCTGTATCTCCTCAACAATTTCAATTACTTCCCAAGGAATCCTCCAATTCCTTTTAATGATTTTAAGCATAACAAGTGAGCTTGTTTCCAGAGTCTTTGTAGCATGCTTCTCTGTTTCCCAAAACCTTACATCTTCCAAAATTGCTATTGCCTCTGCTTGAATATTGGTCATGTGACCAATTATTCCAGCTTGTGCATAGCATAGGTTTCCTCTATGATCTCTTATACAAAATCCATAGAAACTAGGCCCTAAATTCCCTCTGCTAGTACCATCTGTGTTACATTTTTGTTGTCCCATAGATGGAAATGCCCATTTAACAACCAGGTGATATATTTGAGGTTTAAATTCCCCTAATACCTTAATCATATCATCCCAAGCTAAATGCATTATCTTCATTTTAGGATATAATGTCCTAATCAGATAGTGTATATTATTCTGGATATTATGGATCATGGTATTATAGGAGGTATCCCTCCCATGTCTTCTATTATTTCGTCTCTTCTAGAAATCCAAGAATATTAAATATGGAATTCCATTATACACATGCTGTAACCTCTGTGATTCCCCCTGCTCCACCATTCCTTGATCATTGATTGATGATTAACCCACTCCACTCTAATTCCAGCAGCCTTAGAAAAAAATCTCCATACCACCTTGGCAGTTGGTGTTGTGAAAAAGATGTGCTTCATAGTTTCCTGTAATCCCCCTTCACAACACAGACACTATGAAGCTAAATAGATACCCATTCTCTTTAGGTTATGTTCAGTTGCAATTCTTCCCTTCCAAGCCTTCTAAAAAAGAAAATTAATCTTGAATGGCAACCCTTTTACCCATAGTAACTTGTCTATCTAATTTTTGCTCTTCTTATCTCTTATAAGTTCCCAACTTGTTTTTACTGAGAATCCTCCTGAATTGCTGCTCATCCACCAAGCCTTGTCAGGGACATCATCTAAGTTCGGTGGTTTCACCTTATCACAAATATAGTCCAAAATATCTAGATCTGATAAGCATGTAACCACTCTCTGTCTATCCCAGACACCCCGCATAACAAAGTCTTTAATCTCCAATTCCTCCTTTGAATAATTGTATAGTTTAATAAAGTATAATGCCCCCAGCTTAGTCCAGTTATCAAATAAGAAACTAGAGCTACCAGCCTTGAACTGCCACCAAATATTATGCTATCACATCTCTTATCTGTATCATCTTTCTCCAAAATTGAGAAGCACCAATCTCATTAGAAATCACAAGGTGAAGCCTCTTACAATACTTATTCCATATGCATGTACTCCATAGTGATCCTTTGCTAGTTCTGAAGCTCCACCATAACTTTGCAAATACAGCATCCACTATGTGGTGTAAGGATATGAATCGTATTCCCCCTTCATCCTGTGGGAAACATAGGGTATCCCATGCCACCCAATGTTTTCCGTTTGTTTCTCCATTATTTCTCCAGAAGAATTTAGATAGACTGTATGAAGTCGATTACACCTTTTGGAGGGTTCATCACAGACAATTGATATATTGGTAGGGACTGTAACACATGTTTGACCAATATATACTTTTCCCCAGCTGACAACAGTTTTCTCTTCCATGAGTGAACCGTGGCAGTCACCTTTTTAATCAATCCCTGAAAGTATTCCTTTTTCTTTCTTCCATAAAAAATTGGGCATCCTAGGTATGTAAAAGGAAAAGTGCCTTGCCCAATTCCTGTCCACCTTCACAGCTTCTGACTCACTACAATAGGGATTTTATCATGTAAGTAAAAAATACTCTTGGTCAAATTTATTAACTGACCAGAAACTTCTTCATAACTCTTTAGAACCTGCATCATCCTTCTAACTGAATTTTCATTAGCAGAACAGGAGAGAATTGTATCATCTACATGTGCCAGATGATTTATTCTCTCGCTCTATCTAGGCAACCCATAACCAATGATATTATCTTCCCCATTTAACTTATTTAAGGATCTGGACACCACCTCTGCCCCAATAATAAAGAGTATAGGGGAGAGGGGATCTCCTTGCTTCATCCCCCTTGTAAAAGGGAAGAAGCCATGAGATTGTCCATTAATGAGAACTAAATACCAATTATTTGATAGAATTATCCACACCATATCAATTATTCTCTCTCCAAATCCAAACCTCCTCATAAATTTGGTTAGAAATATCTATGACACTCTATCATAGGCCTTTGCCATATCTAGTTTTACCACCACATTAACATGCCTGGCCTTTTTGTTAATATCTCTCACACTTTCCTGAGCTAGAAGTAGATTCTCTGAGATACTTCTCCGCTTCATAAATCCAGCTTGATAAGATGATATAATCTTATGCAATACCTTGTCAATCCTCCCTTGTAGCACCTTTGAAATCACCTTGTTCATAACAGTACTCAGGCTTATTGGCCTTAAGTCATCAAAGGATCTGATCACCTCCTTCTTTGGTATTAAAACCAAAGTAGTATGGGCAGTGTACCTTGGTAATTCAGCCACACAAAAGAAAATAGTACTGCTTGAGTGACCTCTTGTTTCACTATTTCCCAGCAATTCTAAAAAAAGGCACCTGAGAACCCATCAATTCCACTGGCACTATTTTTGTTGAGATTAAAAATAGTTGCCCTTATCTCTGCTTCATCAGGCCATCTTTCCATAGAGATACTATCTTCCTATGTAACAATATGTGGGATCCAGTTTACAGATTCAAAAATTTTGCTGGTAATTATCTTCCATAAACTGATTTTGGAATATCCTGACAGCCGCCACACCAATCTGATCTATAGACAGTTTCCTTCCTTGATCATCCTCTTTGTGTTGAATCTGGAGCCTTTTTCTTTTTCCATTAACATAAGTATAAGAAACTTAGTATTTCTGTCACCTTACTTGAACCAATGCATGTTTGCCTTTTGCTTCTAGATGTCCTCTTCATACTTCTGAAATTTCCTCAATTCAACTATCACTTTCTTGAGTTCATCCCTATTACCTTAGAAGGATCCAATTCTAAATGCAACTCCTTTACTTTAACCACATATTCCATAGTGGAACTTGATGATACATTGCCAAATGTTGTTTTACTCCATGTTCACAGGCTCATCATCACCCTTTTCAGCTTTTGATGTATTATCATGAAAGGGGCCCCCTCCACAGGCACCTCCTATGCCTTCTTGACTACCTCCTCAAAAAATGATGATTGCACCAAAAGTTAAGAAACCTGAAGGGTTTCTTTATTGTGGCCTGTCCAGTTTTACATGCCATATGTAGTGGAGCATGGTCTGATCCATCTAATTTCCCTAATTAGATAGGTCACTTCACTTTGATGACATTCAGACCAAAAAATCTCTTTGCCAAATACCCTATCCAACCTCTTAAAGATGCTGTCATCACCAGTTCTACCATTCCACCATGTATACAGGCTTCCAGAGAATGGTAGTTCTTTCAGACCAGAGTCACTAACACACTTTTCAAAGTCTGCAGTTTCCATCTGGCCTACTGGGAGACCCCCAAGCTTCTCACTATCATTAAGGATTACATTCAAATCTCCCCTCCACTAACCATGGAACAGAATAGTCTTCAGCCACCCATTTAATGTCCTCCCACAGTTCCAATCTCTCTAATGCACTACATATGGCATAAACAGAGGTAATTATAGCTTGTTGTTGAATTGGGGTGTGTGTGAATTTGATAGTGATTTGCTAGATTGTGTCTAAGATAATCTCCCCCTCCCATTCCTTAGTCCAAAATAGCCAGATCTTCCCTGAGTAATTCACCTTAGCATTCACCATTCTGAGTCTTCTTCTATAGTTGTCTTTCTCTTGAAGCCCCCTAAATGGTTCAAACGCGGCTATAAAAGTGTAATGATGTCTTCTCTTTAGACCAATCACTTTCTCAAATGCATTTTGAGAGTGTACTAATATAATATTCCAAAACATAATGTTGTGCAACATCACTTACTTCTAGGTGGTTGAACTGATGTACTCCTTGATTGTATTTGGCCATTCCTTGATGTAGCAGGTCTGTCTTTCCTCTTTTCTTTAGTCAGATCCCTGATACTCCAAGTTGATAGGTCTCTACTCTTGGAGATATCATTAATATTTGGCTGTAGGTCCTCCTCCACTTCAACATCATCACCAACCCCTTCCCTTAGTTGTGTGTGAGTGTCCTCTGCATTGCCCACCTGATTAGAACCTGTCTGACTGTGGTTTTCCTCCCTCTTGTCCCTATTTGTGGCATGGTTCTGTGATTGTGACCTCCTCATCTCCTTTGTCTATCTCCACTACACTCTCCCCTTGTGTGTTGATAATTTTCCTTGTTGTGGAATGATGGCTTTCTCACTTTTTATATTTATATTGGTGGCTTCCACCTACCCCCTACCTTCCACTGGCTTCTCATCCACCACTTGCTTAAGGATTTGAATTGACTTTATTGGACTGCTGGCCTGTGATTTGTACCTTTCGTCACTCGCCTCTCCTTTCTTATGCTGCATATCTTTCTAAGCCCCCCCTTCCTGTCTGAAATTCTCCTCCACCCACTTCTTGGTGCTCAACTTATTTGAATTGTCCTGCAAATCCTTGCCTGTTTTGTCAATTATATGGGGTGTGGAGTCCTCCTTCTTCCCCTCTAATAGTTGGAGCTTATTTGAGGTATTTACCTAATCCATCTTGGTTCTGGGATCCCACCGAGTTATCGTTTCTTTGTTCTCAGCCCTCCCCTTGTTAAGCTCCTCCCCCCCTTATCTTTTTGATTTTCCTCCTCCTTTTTGCCATCTTGGTTCCCCTCCTTTGGCTTGCTATCGTCCTTATTTTTGCTGATTTTATTATCTTCCTACTTTTTCTTTTCTCCATCAAACAGCTCCGGGTGAAGCATATAACAATCATTTTAATTGTGGCCCTACAGCCTACAAGTGCAGCAGTACTTGGGTAAATAATCATATTTTTATTTGTATCCACTTAGATACCACCTCTCCAGTCTTCTTCTTTATGTCCATATTAGTTCTCCTTGGTAATCCTTTTAACAGGTCCACCTCCACCTTCACTCTCGCACAACTTGGCCTGGTTTTATTAGTGGTGGCCATATCCACCTGCAAAGGTTTACCAATTGTTGCTTCAAGCGAAAATATGGCTTATCGTTCAAAAAGGTTCGACGGTAACGACGGGAGTGAAATATAGGCTACTGCAATGGTAGTCTCTACTGCCAGATCAAACATAGAGTCCCACTTCAATGTTCGCATTGGATAATTCCAGTTTTTGTGGGCAATGTAAAATATTGGCTTAGACAACAGATGTACATAATCTTCTATGCGTGATGCCCTGATCAGAATATATCTATTGTTTAAAAGCCCTATATTTATTTCTCCTTTAACCGCACATTGTAAAATTATTAATCTACATAAATCATGTATATCCAGCGATCCATAGGAGAATTTTCCAATCACTCCAAATTGTAGTTGTTCATTAACGATCATCTGTGATACCTCTTACTCCTCCCAAATCACTCTCAGCACCCCATGCAAATATGTAATTGGTATCACTGGAAATGAAATATGTTGCATCTTCTGTGGATGCACTACATCCGCATAACTTATCTTCCCTTCTTGACGAAGGGAATCACCATCATCCGGTGGTCCCGCAGCCACCGTTGGTGCCTGTCCACCGGCCATATTGGCCATCTTCCAACAAACTTATGGTTTTGAGGCCTTTAGGTCGTAGAGAGAAATCTGTTCTTTTAAGATAAAATTCGTATCTGAGCAAGTTAAGATGGACAACCGAAAGTATGCAACTTCATACAATGAAACTTGATTAAAACAATTGATAAAAAGAATCAAACTTGATACAATAAAATTAGAAGTATAAAGTTGAATTTGATACAAGAAAATCTAAAAGTTTGCAACTTGATATAATGACACTTGATACCAAAACAAAAATTGATATAATGAATCAAACTTGATATAAAAAATTAGAAGTATAAAGTTGAACTTGATACAAGTAAATCTGAAAGTTTGCAGCTTGATACAATGAAATATATTCGAAAGAAATTTGAAATGATGAATCATACTAGATACAAGGAAATTAGAAGTATAAAGTTAAATGTGATACAATAAAATTTGAAAGTTTACAACTTGCAACATGATACAGGAAATTAGAAAGAAAATTGATACATGCAATTCGCAACTTACTGTAACACCCCTTAATTTCCTTCTATCTGATCTAGATGAGTATGTGTAGAGGATTGCTGAGAAAATGACTGAGGAAAACTATAAAAGCAGATTTACAGGAGAGGTTTACGAGTCGTAAAGCGATTTATGATGACTAGACTGGGGTTTCGTATGAAATTCCAGTGTTTCAGACTGCAGGTTCATCCTTTTACAAGAAGGAGCTTACGACTTGGAAACTACATTATGACTCGTAAGGTGATGGTTCGTACTGAATTCCAGTGACTCAAGTTCTAAGATTCTTAAGTTTACGAAAAGAGGCTATGACTTATATAGCCATTGATGAGTCGTAAATAAGGGCTTCGTACCAATTCCCAGCAACTCAGATTTTTGAGACTTTTCGTCTACAAAAGGTGTCTACGACTCATACAGTGCTTTACAATTCGTAGACAGGGTCTCGTAGACTCAGTCGACAATTTTAATGAGGGGGGCTATTTTTGTCCATTCCACTACCTATTCCATTAAACCCTGCATATTTTTGGACTTGAATAAGGTCTTGAAACAAACTCTAAGGCCACTCATTCTTTATTCCACACCTTGGATTTTCTTGAAGAGCAAATGGAGAGGAGAAAGAGCTAGGATTTTCACTCAAGAATAAGGATTGAATTGAAGATCGATTTTCCCTTCATTCTCAGGTATGTAAGGCTTACAAAAGTGTGAATCTCTTCCTTCAAATGCCCCTTCATCATCTTGAGTCAAAATTTTGGGAAAAAGAGTTGAGATTTTGAGAAACCTTATTATCTTAATGTTGAAATCCTTACATCTACCATGAGTTCTTATTTTACTACATAAGGTAATCTACTACATTGCATGGTTATTTAATATGAGATTTGTACATGTGTTTTCATCCTTGATAGTATGAACCCTAAAATACATGCCTTCATGGAATTTTGTGCTTAAATTGAGTATATTGAGTAGGTTGAGTCGAGTAAATCGAGCATAATTGAGCATGTGAAGCATAAGTTAATTGATGAGTCTAAATGACTGTACAAGTTTAGCTTTCTTGCATTGATCGACTGATCTTTGAGTTGATTGATCTTTGAGATATAAGTTGATTGATGGGTTGAGCATGTTTTAGTCTTGGGAGGAGTATCAAGAACCGAGTGGGGAGTGAATATATATATATATGCATGTATATGTATATGCCTCAGTTAGCAAGTACTTGTATATTTACTTTAACCTACAAAACTACGTTGCAAGCATAGGATAGTCGTTACAGCTAGCCTGGTGACTCTTGTGCCGCAAGTGGACATTTGCCCTGGATCCAAGAGAGAGTTGATCATCCTTTTCCGTGTCAAGTTAAGGGCAGTCTTGCCAACGATGCCGATTCACTGTACATCACCATATTTTATGGTAGGGTGGAGAGAATGTCAGTTAGAGAAACTCCCAAGCAAAATCATGATTCAGCCTGACGTTTTTAAAACGAGTTTAAAATCACTAAGTCTATTTTATTGAGCTTACCTTAAAGGCATAGTTTACTCTAAACTTGCATAAACTGATTTGAGCATGAGTCGTTGAATCGAGATGAGTAAGTCAAGCTTTACTTTTCTTGAGTTATTTACATACCAGTATATTCAATGTACTGACATCCATTTGGGCCTGCATCGTTTTGTGATGCAGATACAAGTGATAGAGGACTCCATCCTACGCATCATTAAGGTCTAGTTTGGTACACTTCCAGAGTTGGTGAGCCCTTCCCGCATTCCGGAGGAGCCCTATTTATCTTTTGTTATCATTGAGTGCTTTTCTTTTTTTGATTTAAGGTGCCCATGGCTTGTCATGGCGCCATAGACTGCTGATAGAGGCTTCATAGACAATGAAGTAGAGGATTTTGAGGAGTCTTTTGTATCTAAACTATTTTCATTAAAATTATGATAGAGTACAGTATATCTTATTTATATGGTGTCTCCCTATTTGAGTTCTTCTTTCGCTGCTGAGTTGATGTGACGATGAAGCCAGGTGGTTCTCTTGGGGAATCAGTAATGGTTCTTCAAGTACCAGCCACGCCAAGGGTATCCTGTCAGAGCTTGACAAACTTGGTATTAGAGCATAGAGTTCAAGAATCTTAGGGAGTCTATGAAGCCATATCTAGCAGAGTCTTGTTTATGTGTATGTTATGCAACAAACTTCATAAGCAGGATGTTGTAGGACATTAGGAATGGTTACACTTCTTTGGTATTTTGAGTTGAAAAAGCTCTACAAAATTCTTCTCTAACTCATGATTTTATGCGATTCCAGATTATGCCTCTAAGACACATCATAACCCAGAGGAATGCTTCAACTAGTATGCTGATAACCCTACTTCCGATGTGCCTCCTCAGATAGAAACGAGGGATCGAGGTCGACCATCCAGGACTGTTGGTGTTCCTGTGATACCTACTGCTCTTCCTGCTCCCACCACAGAGGCTAACTTTACAGGAGCTATTGCTATGCTCACACAGTTGGTAGCTGCTCAGAGGGGGAACCAGGGTTCACAGACTACTTGTTCTAGCTCTCATGAGCCAACGAATGCCTCCAGACTGACAGATTTTCTGAGGATAAACCCATCTGTTTTCACTGGGTCTAAGGTTGAGGAGGACCCTCAAAACTTTATTAATGATATATGGAAAGTGTTGAAAACCATGCATGCGACTGAGACTGAGGGAGTTGAGCTTGCTTCCTACTAGCACAAGGATGTAGCTAATATTTGGTACAATTAGTGGGAAGAGAGTTGAGGTGAGGATGCTGAGTCTGTTACTTGGGATGAGTTCGAGAGTACCTTCCTCGATCACTTCTTTCCTTAAGAGTTGAGAGAGGCGAAGGTTGAAGAGTTTATGAATTTGAAACAAGAGGGGATGACTGTTAAAGAGTATAGCCTGAAGTTCATCCAGTTATCCAAGTATGCCCCAGAGACAGTCCAGGATATGAGACCAAGAAAGAGAAAGTTTGTGTCTGGATTGGGAAAACATGTGAAGAGGGAGAGCAAGACGGCATTGATGATCCCGGGTATGGACATTTACAGAATTATGGTTTATGCCCAACAGACAGAGGGGGATAAGAAGAATGACAAAGAAGAGCATTTGAGTAAGAAGGCCAGATTCGTAGGGCCCGACCTACGCAAACAAAGCATCATAAGGGAGATAAGTCCTACTTTCAAAAGAGGTCCTGTAACTATGCAACATCTTCAGCCAGTGCACTAGCCTTGAGCTATAGATATGATTAGTGGTCCCAAGGTCAGCCGAAATTTAGGGCACAAGGTGCACAGTCTCAAGCAAGTGTAACTCTTGGCTCTAAAGGGAAGCCACCTTGTAGAAAGTATGGCAGGATGCATCTGGGAGAGTGTAGAGGTGGAGGTAATAGTTGCTAAAAGTGTGGTGAACCAGGTCATTTTCTGAAGGATTATCCGATATGGGGAAATAAGGCCCAGACAGCTTCTATAACATCACCACCAGCGAGGGGTAATCAGAGAGGTATTGCACCAAGAGCAGGCGGTAGGACGACCTGCGTGTATGAGATGGGGAACTGACGGGATTAGGAGGTTGCACCAGAGGTTGTGATGGGTATGCTTCGACTCCTTACCTTTCCTTGATATGCTTTACTTAATTCGGGTGCAACTTGTTCATTTGTGATGCCATATATGGTGACTAGATTTAAGATCCTTCCTGAGTGCTTTCTTGAGCCATTTTCTATCTCTACTCCTACTGGTATATCCATTCGAGTTAAGAGAATATATAAAGATTATGTGGTATTCATTTACCATAGGAATACTCTTGCTGATTTAATTGAGTTGGAGATAGTTGATTTTGAAGTGATCCTTGGTATGGATTGGCTTCCCGCCAGCTATGCCTCTGTTGATTGTCGAACTCAAACTATCAAATTTCAGTTTTTGAATGAACTTGTTATTCAGGGGAGAGGAGATTCTGCTGCACCGAAGGGTGATTTTATTTTTTACCACAAAGTCCGAAAACTAATCTCTAAGGGACATAGCTACCACCTCGTCCGAGTTAAATCCGATGATGTTAAACCCTTTTCTCTTAAGTATGTCCCGTTCGTGAGCAAGATTCCTGATGTATTTCATGAGGATCTGTTTGGATTTCCTCCAAATGGGGAGATCGACTTCAAAACTAATGTTCTTTCTGACACCTAGACTATCTCTATTTCTCCATATAAGATTGTCCCCACGGAGTTGAAAGAGCGGTTGAGGGATTTGTTAGAGAAAGGATTCATAAAGCCAAGTGTCTCTCTATGGGGCGCTCCGTTCCCATTCGTGTGAAAGAAGGATGGCACCCTTAGGATGTATATTGACTATCGTCAGTTGAATCAGGTGACTATTAAGAATAAGTATCCTCTTCCAATGATTGATGATTTATTTGACCGACTCCATGGTGCCACTATTTTCTCTAAGATAGACCTCAGATCAGGCTACCACCAGTTCAAAGTAAGAGAGCGTGACATCTGAAGAAGGCCTTTCGAACCTGATATGGTCACTTTGAGTTCTTGGTAATGTCTTTTGGGTTGATAAACGCACTAAAAACCTTTATGGACTTGATGAACAAAGTATTTAGGTAGTATCTCGATGTATTTGCGATTGTGCTTATTGACGCCATTTTGGTGTACTCCAGAGATGAGGAGGAGCATTCCAATAATCTTAGGATCACCTTGCAGAGACTTCGACACAATGAGTTATATGCAAAGTTTTCTAAGTGCGAGTTTTGGCTCAAATTCGTGGCTTTCTAAGGTCATGTGATTTCTGGAGATGGGATTCAAGTGGACTTGGAGAAGATTGAGGCGGTCAAGAACTGGCAGAACAATTTCATCGATTGATGTAAGAAGCTTTCTGTGGTTGGCTGGCTATTATCGGAGGTTTGTTGAGGGATTTTTCTTCTATATCCGCACCATTGACCAAATTGACTCAGAAGAAGGTCAAGTTCCAATTGTCCAATGAGTGAAGTTTCCAAGAGCTAAAGATGAGGTTAACCACTGCACTTATGTTGACCTTGCCTGATGGGATGGATGGGTTTGTGATCTATTGTGATGCTTCGAAAGTGGGACTGGGATATGTGTTAATGCAGAAAGGGAAGGTGGTTGCCTATGCTTCTAGATAGCTTAAGGTACATGACAAGAATTATCCCACTCATGACTTAGAGTTAGCAGTGATGGTGTTCGGCCTCATGCTATGGCGCCACTATTTATATAGAGCATATGTTGATGTATTCACAGACAACAAGAGCCTACAATATGTCTTCACCTAGAAGGAGATTAACTTGAGGCAGAGGAGATGACTTAACTTGCTCAAAGACTATGACATAAGCATTCTCTACCACCCAGGTAAATCTAATATGGTTGTTGATGCTCTTAACAGGTTATCCATGGGAAGCACCACCCATGTGGAGGAGGAGAAGAAAGAGCTAGCAAAAGAGGATCATAGACTGGCACGAACGAGAGTCCAATTAGATAAGTCAAGTGAAGGAGGAGTTCTTGTGCACAATGGGTCTGCATCATCTTTAGTAGTAGAGGTGAAGGAGAAACAAGATCAAGATCCTGTCCTACTACAGTTGGAGGAGGATGTGTATAAGCAGAAGGTGATGGCTTTATCCAAAGGGGGAGATGAAGTATTGAGGTATTAAGGGAGGTTGTATGTTCCAGAAGTTGATGGAGTTCGAGAGTGAATTATGGAAAAGGCCCATAGTTCCAGATGTTCCATCCATCCAGGATCTACCAATATGTACCATGACTTGAGTGAAGTCTATTGGTGGAGTGGAATAAAGAAGGACATTGCTGAGTTTATCTCCAAGTACCCGGTGGAATGGCTCAAAACTTTGAGATTCCAGAGTGGAAATGGAGATGATTAATGTGGACTTTATCACAAGTTTACCGAGGTATTGGAGATAATATGATTCGATTAGGGTGATATTTGATAGGATGACTAAGTCTGCACACTTCTTGGCAGTCAAGACGACTAACACTCCGGAGGACTATGCCCAGTTATATATATAAGGGAGATTGTCAAATTGCATGGAGTCCCTTTATCCATCATCTTAGATAGAAGATCTCATTTCACCGCTCAGTTTTGAAGATCTTTTTAGAAAGGTTTGGGTATGAAGGTGCTCCTTAGCATAGCTTTCCACCCTCAGACGGATGGCCAGGCGAAGCGTACTATTCAAACCTTGCAGCATATGTTGAGAACCTGCACCATTAACTTTAAGGGTAATTGGGATGACCACTTGACTTTGATAGAGTTTGCCTATAGCAACAGCTTCTATTCGAGCATTTAGATGCCCCCATATAAGGCACTTTATGGGAGGAGGAATAGGTCACCGATTGGATGGTTCACCTTCTCCATAGATTGATGACTACACAGAGTAGACAAAATCTTGCACGGATGTCGGAAGAAGATATTTAGAGTTTGCATTCAATGATTGGGTGTATTTGAAAGTGTTGCCCATGAAAGGTGTGATAAGATTTGGGAAGAAAGCAAAACTGAGTCCAAGGTACATTAGCCCTTATTAGATCATAAGGAGAGTGGGCAATGTGGCAGATGTGTTGGATTTACCATCAGAGTTAGAGGTCATCCATCCAGTTTTCCACATTTCCATGCTCAAGATGTCTTTGGGAGATCCACAATTAGTTGTGCCTATTGTGAGCATTGGAGTGAGAGACAACTTGAGTTATGAGGAGGTTCCATTTCAAATCCTTGATCCCCAAGTTCGAAAGTTGAGAACTAAAGAGGTTACATCTGTCAAAGTATTGTGGAGGATTTAATTCATAGAGGAAGCTACTTGGGAGGCGGAGGAGGACATGAAGGCTAGATATCCCCATCTATTCTTGCCTTCTGATGATGAGAGAGTTGATAGTAAGTACTTCCCCTCTAAATTCTTGAATTTCCGTTCCTTGAGTCCTTCTTCCATTTTCCATATGATAGACTGTAGAGTTCTAGAGTCCGAGTAAGGATTAAAGTGATTTGTTGACTCTTTAATTATTTAACTTGCTAATTTCTTGATTGTTGATTGCATGAGTGAGTTGAGAGCTGGATGATTGTTAGAATCCATAAGGAGATTCATGCCTTGACCTAAATCCCTAGATTTCTCTTCATTCAAGGACAAATGATCCCAAGGGGGAGATAATGTAACACCCTTTAATTTCTTTTTATTTGATCTAGATGAGTATGTGCAGAGGATAGCTAAGAAAATGACTGAGGAAAGTTGCAAAAGTAGATTTACAAGAGAGATTTACGAGTCATAAAGAGGTTTAAGACTCGTAGACTTGGGTTTTTATGAAATTTCAGTGTTTCAGACTGGAGGCTCAGCTTTCTACGGGAGGAGTTTACGACTAGTAAACTACATTATGACTTGTAAGGTGATGGTTCGTACTGAATTCCAGTGACCCAAGTTTCAAGATTCTTAAGTTTACAAAAAGAGCCTACGAGTCGTAGAGAGTGGTTTCGTACTAATTCCCAGCAACTCAAATTTTTGGGATTTTTTTGTCTACAAGAGGTGTCTACGACTTGTAGACCCAGTCCATAGTTTTAATGGGTGTATTTTTGTCAATTTGACTACCTATTCCATTAAACCTTACATGTTTTTGGACTTGTATAAGGTTTTGAAATAAACCCTAAGTCCACTCATTCTTCATTCCACCCCTTGGGTTTTCTCGAAGAGAAGAGGAGAGGAGAAAGAGCTAGGGTTTTCACTCAAGAATAAGGATTGAATTGAAGATTAATTTTTCCTTCATTCTCAGGTATGTAAGGCTTACCAAAGAGTGAAATCTCTTTCTTCAAGTTTGATTTTTCCTTCATTCTTAGGCATGTAAGGCTTACTAAAGTGTGAAATCTCTTCCTTCACACGCCCCTTCATCGTCTTGAGTCAAGATTTTGGGAAAAAAGAGTTGAGATTCTGAGAAATATTATTATCTTTATATTGAAATCCTTGCATCTATCATGAGTTCTTATTTTACTACATGAGGTAATCTACTATATTGCATGGTTATTTAATATAAGATTTGTACATGTATTTTTCATCTTTGATAGCATTAACCCTAAATTACATGCCTTCATGAAATTTTTTGCTTAAATTGAGTATATTGATTTGAGTAAATTGAGCAGGTTGAGTTGAGTAAATCGAGCATGATTGATGTCACGACCCAAGCCTAGGGCCTAGATGTGACACGGCGAATGGGGAACCCGAAGGGACCCCAAACAAGCCTCTTAACATATCATTACACATCCTTCGTCGCAGAAGCGATTAAACATTAATAAGAAAATAGAAATAAGGAAAAGGGACTAATGGAGTCTTTCATAGCTTAAAACATACATGAGTCAAGAGACTCAAAGCTCAAAGCATCATTACATAACTTGTCCAACAACACCTCTAAACTTAGAATTGAGCGGGGGCCAAAACAACTTTCCGGACTCACCTTCATAGTCAAAAGCATACAATAAGATAAAGAGAGTCTTTGCATACATAGGAACAAAAGATATTATCCTCGGAGTTAAGGACTCACCAAACTTGCTTGAAGAGATAGTATTAGCCATGTGGAGGAAGGTGATCAAGTGGAGCTCTGGTTCCTACATGGTAACATCATGTAGGCATAGAGTATGCGTTAGTATGTTTGAATATATTAAGTATATAGGATGCAATGCAACAAGAGGTAGGAAATATATTTGAAATGCATAATTAGGCAATAAATGAGCATATAGCAATATGAGATGTATCAATGATGCTTGAAGTAAATCATGCTTGTATAGAACATATTACATGTGTAGTAGGAGACCATATTTATAGAGTCCAAGGCCTATCACCCCCTTGGAAAGGCGATTGAGGTATGAACCCCTCAATTGATTGATGATTGTCACACCCTACCATCCATGGTGATTGAGGTATCAACCCCTCAATTGGTTGATGGTAGTTACATCCTACCATCCATGGTGATAAGGTATCAACCCCCTCAACAAGTTGTGGTCAACCTGTAACACTATAGATACCTTTCAAGCAAAAAACTCACATACACTTTCCTTTCATCATCACAAAGTCATTTAACTCATAAGCCATGCATTAGACCTTCAATAACTCAAAAATCCATAATCAGACATATTATTAAACACTTGAAGGGTCTGTAATGATAGTATAAAACCATGCAATTTAATAGTGAATTCATGCAAGAAAACTTAAAGTAAACCAACATTTTTCACCAATACTTGGCAATACTCTTATGCAATATACATTGAAACCCTTCATCAAATCTCAAAATAGTTCATAGCTCCATAGCTCAAAACATTTCTTAAACAGTCACCCTTTTATGAAACCCCAACGTAGTTCATAGTCAAATTCATGATAAGTAAGACCATAAGTAAATCAACTTGGAAACATACAATTTATGTACAAAGGAAGGTTGGGCACCATGGGTGAAAGGACCTAATGGTTGAACCCCACATACCTCAACTTTGGAGAATTCCTTGATGAAGATTCAATTGAGAAGTTGAAGCATGAGTGAATTCCTTAAAATTCAGAATGAGTTTGGGACCCTTGATTTTGAGTGAAATATTTGTCTAAGTGTTTGATAGGGTTTTGGGGAATGTCTTGTAAGATATGGGATTGAAAAATCACTAAGTATGGGTGTTTTTATGCATTGGAAGGCTTAGGCCCAAGACCCCAAAGCCTTAGGTCGAAACTGAAAAACTAGCAACAAAATGCATTGCTCTGCGACGGGTCCGCATTGCGGAGCCAACACGAACAACCTCTAGAAGTGAAATTTTGTGAAAACAAAAGTTTTCTACGGTTGCTCTAATATCGAGGTTAGACCCATCTCCCACTTAATTTTTCCCCTTGATCATGAATATGAAATCAAATTTTTGATATCACGTATGTATTTTGAGATATGTAGAAATTACGATTATGGGCATTTTCGAGGAACATTTTTAGGCACTTTTGGGGCGTTAAAATATCTCCCACTCGGGAAATTTGTCAAAGAAACATACAATAAGAAGGATAATCATGAAAAGATCAGCCCCAACAAGAATGCGATAATGCAATTAAACATTATTTTCAAAATTCTCAACATAACTGTCAAAATCACCATGAACTTGTCAACATAAACATGAATGCATGCAAATGACAGAAAGGATGATACATAAGACTTGAAATCACGTAGGGGACTTAGAATTAGTACTTTAGGCTTGAGTAGAATGGAAGAAATAGGGATATCGTTTTTGCATATATGCCTCGGCTTCCAAAGTGGCACTTTCAACTTGTTTGTTTCTCCAATGAACCTTAACAGAAGCAATATCCTTGTTCCTCAACCTCTTCATTTGTCTATCCAAAATTTCTACCGGAACCTCTTCATAAGTCAAATTGTCTTCAACAACACCCATAACATCAAGAGGCATAATAGCACTAGGATCACCCATACCCTTCCTCAACATAGACACATGAAAGATTGAATGAAACAAGTCCATTTCACAAGGCAACTCAAACTCATAGGCCACCTTACCAATCCTCCTCAACATTCTACAAGGACCAATAAATCTAGAGCTTAACTTACCCATTTTACCAAAACGAACCACACCCTTAATGGGTGAGACCTTCAAGTAGACCCAATCGTCAACCTTAAATTCAAAATCCTTTATTTCTCACATCGGCATAGACGTTTGATGACTTTGGGCTGTTTTCAACCTTTCCCTAATCAACCTTACCTTCTCTATAGCCTCCATAACCAGATCCAGACCCAACAAACTCATTTCCCCTACCACAAAACATCCAACCGGGGACCTACCACCATAACATAGAGAGTCTCAAAAGGAGTCATACCAATGCTATAATGATAGCTATTGTTGTAAGCAAACTCAATGAGTTGAAGATGATCATCCAACTACCCTTAAACTCCAAAACTCAAGATCTAAGAATATCCTCAAGAGTTTACATAGTTCTCTTGGCTTGGCCATGTGTTTGAGGGTGAAAGGTCGTACTAAGCTTTACCTTGTACCAATACCTCTTTGGAAGGACCTTTAACAGTGTGAAGTGAATTGAGCACCACGATTCTATATGATAGACAAGGGCATCCAATGCAATCTAACTAATTCATAAATGTACAACCTAGCATAATCTTCTGTACCATATGTAGTCTTAACCGGTAGGAAATGAGCCACCTTTGTCATTCTATCAACCACAACCCAAATAGAATCAAAACCCTTTCTAGTCTTAGGCTACCCAACCACAAAATCCATTTGAATTTCCTCCCACTTTCAAGTTGGAATCTCTATGTCTTGGGTTAGGGCACCCAGCCTTTGATGCTCAGCTTTGACTTGTTGGCAATTATGGTAGCCGAATACAAATTTGGCAACATCTCTCTTCATACCACCCCACCAAAACACTTCCCTTAAGTCTCTATACATCTTTGTAGAATTGGGGTGAATTGAATCGGAAGAGTTATGAGCCTCATCAAGAATCTTCTTTCTCAAGTCATCAACACAAGGCACACACAACCTACCTTGGTATCTAAGTGCACTATTTTCCCCTTGGAAGAAAACCTCCACCTTGCCATCTCTCACAAATCGAATGAAACCTGGCGAAAAAGGAGTCAATTCTCAATGCGATGCATTCGTGAAATGGGACCATCTGATTAATCAGTTTTTCAAAAGATCTATCAGACTATGGAGTGAATGATTCTTCAATTCTAACAAGGAGGGGTCAAGGTCTTGCTTTACTTTCACTTCCTCAATCAATGAAGATTTAGAACCATCTACCACCACTACTCCATTATCAACCTCTTCCAACCTAACCCCAATCTAGCCAACTGAGGAACCTCTATAGCCACCTCCTTGCCCTCATTATCAACATGAGCAAGGCTACCCATAAACACCCTACTCAAAGCATCGGTCACAATATTAGCCTTATCGGGTGATAATGCACACTCATATCATAATCCTTAAGAAGTTCTAATAACCTCCGTTATATCAAGTTGAGGTCCTTTTGAATGAACAGATATTGGAGGCTTTTATGATCGATAAACACATCAACATGCACCCCATACAAATAATGACGCCAAATTTTCAAAGCAAAAACTACGGCAACCAATTCAAGATCATGGGCAGGATAATTCTTTTCATGCGTCTTGAGTTGTCTAGAGGCATAAGCTATCACCTTATCATTTTACATCAAAGCACAACCCACACCAATCTGTGAGGCATCATAATAAACAACAAACCCTTCTAGTATAGACAAGATAGGAGCGAAGACAATCTTATCCTTCAAGGTTTGGAAAGTCTTTTCACACTCATCGGTCCACAAAAACTTTCCCATATTTTGGGTCAACTTAGTCATGGGAAAAGCAATAGAAGAGAACCCATTCACAAATCTCAAGTAGTAACCCATTAATCCCAAGAAGCTTCTTATATATGATGGAGTCAAAGGTCTAGGCAAATTTCTAATCACCTCTGTCTTCTTAGGATCCACTTTTATACCATCCCCCGACACCACATGACCTAGAAAGGCAACCTCTTGCAACCAAAACTCACACTTCTCATTCTTAGCATACAACTTATGTTCCCTCAATTTTTGTAACACCACTCTCAAATGAGCCAGATGATCCTCATCACTATGGGAATAGATCAAGATATTATCAATGAATACCACCACAAACAAATCAAGGTAGTGTTTGAAGACCTTATTCATAAGATCCATGAAGATAGTTGGTGCATTGGTCAACTAAAAATACATAACCATGAATTCATAGTACACATACCTAGTCAAATAGGTCGTTTTGGGAATGTCACACTCCCTCACCTTTACTTGGTGACACCGGACTAAAGGTCAATCTTAGAGAAGTGACTAGCCCGTTGAAATTGGTTAAATAGATCATCAATCCTTGGCAGAGGATACTTATTCTTTATGGTGACCCTATTTAGTTGTCGGCAATCAATACACATTCTAAGAGAACCATTCTTTTTCTTCCCAAATAACACCGGTGCACCCCAAGGTGATTGGCTAGGCCTAATAAAATCCTTCTCCAACAAATTCTTTAATTGCTCTTTCAACTCCTTCAAGTCTGTCGAGGTCATACGGTAAGCAGGAATAGAAATAGGTTGAGTGTCGAGAAGTAGAACTATGCAAAAATCTATTTCTCTTTAGGGAGGAACACCAGAAAGCTCATTAGGAAAGACATCAAGGATGTCTTTAACCACTGAAACTGACTCTATGCGAAGGGCTTTAGAATCCACATCCCTAACCCTCACAAGATGATAAAGACATCCCTTAGAGATCAAATTTTGGGCTTTAATGTAAGAAATAAACTTATTTTTGACCACCACATCATGATTCTCCTACTCAAGGACGGGTTCATTTAGAAATTGGAACTTGACCTCACAGGTTTTAAAATTAATAGAGGCATAATATGCATGCAACCAATCTATCCCAAAATGACATCAAAATCCACCATATCCAATTCAACAAGATTACAAGGCAAAAGTTCATGCAAAATGCAAACAGGGCAATTTCTATAGACCTTTCTAACAACAATAGATGCACCAATGGGAGTAGATACCTCATAAGACTCACACAACAATTCGGGTTCAACATGAAACTTTTTAGCAACAAAAGGAGTAACAAAAGAAAGAGTGGCACCTGGGTTTATCAATGCATACACATCAAAATCAAAGACTTTTAACATATTGTTGATGACATTAGGCACCTTATCTACCCCTTGCCTCCCTTGAAGAGCATAAAATCGAGTGTTCCTTGGGGCACCACCTTGTTAGCCACCTCTCCCCAAAGGAATCGCGTTTTCACCCTGGCCTTGTGGACGAACATTTTTACCCTTGTTTTGATTACGAGGACAATCAACCTTCTTGTGACCCACTTCTCCACAACTATAGCAAGCATTAGTGTCCCTCATAAATGGGCCACCGTGGCCTCTACCACATTTTGGACATATAACATTAGGTACCACACCACCATCACCTTGGGAACTTGGGTAGTCACTGGCAGACCTTCTATTAGGAGCATGAGAAGACCCTTGGCCTTGATGAAATCAGTCACCCTTAGGACTTTGGAACTTACCATCAAAATAGGTCCTCTTCCCCTCATTACCCCTTCTCTTTCTCAACTTCTCCCCATCCAATTTTCGGCATAAGCCATAAGGCGGGACAAGTCCATGTCACTAATCAACATGCGACATGACATTCTTCATTTACCAAATCGGATACACCCATCACAAACTTATTCATCCTAGACCTTGGCTCGGCCACCAATTGTGGAGCATATTTAGAGAGTTGGTTCAACTTGAGCATATACTCCCTCACGCTCATAGATCCTTGCTTCAAATACTTGAACTCCATCATTTTGGCCTTCCTAAGCTCAAGAGGGAAGAATCGGTTGAGGAATGTCGCCTAAACCCCTCCCGTAGAATCACATTATTGATCCCCTTCTCCTCCTTCCATTGAGTATACCATACTCGGGCCACCCCCTTGAGTTAGTAAGCCGCCAACTCCGCCTTCTCTTCCGATCTAACACCCATAATAGACAACACTTTGTACACCTCATCAATAAGTTCTTGAGGGTTCTCATCTACTTTACACACATTGAACTCCAGTGGTTCATCCTCATGAGATCCCTTACCCTAGATGTCGAAGTAGTAGCATGAGGGGCTTGGGCCCCTTGATTAACTTGATTAGTCATGGCTTGAGCTAGCAAGGTGAGAGCATCCTAGAGCTCTCCATGAGATGGTTTTTCTTCGAGTGTATGGGCTTTTGTTCCTTTTGTGTTAGGTATGATTTAAAAATGGCAAAGAACATTCGTTATGGTGAAAACCTTACCTTGACTTCTATAGCACAACATAGAGTAAGAAGAAGGAAAATATTTTCTAAAACACCTCATAGCCTCTTGCTCATAGTCATGGTGTCACACCCCATTCCCCGTTAGGGTGGACTGGCACCCGTTGCCGATAAGGCACGGGAGAACCAACTCATCCTATACGTTTACTTATGCTTGTCACATGGGAGTCGTACCTCTAGCATGCTTTAAATTAGCTAAATAGTGATAATAAGTCGATCGAGAATGCATATGACTAGGCCGTTGGGGCCCC